>DWNR01001659.1:0-14547 GCA_018250455.1 Polygonus leo | reverse complement strand
ACAGCGTGATGAACACGCCCGTGCGACCCACACCCGCGCTGGAAACGTTTGCACGGTTATTTTTTGCTCTTAATCGGAAAACTTATTCGGTGTAAATTGGTATCATATCGAGATATCGATTAACAAGAAATATAAAATCTAGATATCTATTAACGGCCCCCATCATATAGTATTATTCAAAGTCTCCGTAGGGAATGGTAATTGAGTATAATATATGATCAAATTAATTTTCAAGTAACAAGAATCATTTAAACATCAAAACGTAAAAAAATATATAACCGACTTAAAAATAAGGAGGTCTTTACTATTTATCATTAGGTATTACGATTCTGTGAGATAACAAAATTTATTTAAGTATATGGCGTGAACAACTGCAAGAACATAAAGTAATACGTAATTGTTCTGACACATCACATTATAGAATTATTGTTTAAACGCTTACCTGCAATGCACAGTGATCGGCCCATCTTGTCCGAACTGTTCTTTAGTCTTGTGCACTTGTCCGAGGAAGTCGATGAAGCCCTCTCCGCTCTTGGGCACGCCCTGCTCGGGCCAGTCCGTGAATTGGAACTGGCGAACCGTTCTGGATGCTCCATCGCGAGCGTCCGTGACCTAAAAACGAATATAATGGTTTTAATAAGCAATAACAGGTATTTAGTATGAGGCGCCAATAAAATGACTTCGCTTTTATCCTCGTTTATGATGCTTAAATGCTGAATATATCTTTCATTTTTATTTTTATATTTCATAAGTGTTGCTTCCTTTAAAAATGATATCGTGGTATCACGACAGTCGCTTAATGAGACTCAATGACTTAAGTAAATATAAAAGCCTTTATTGATGACATTGAATAATATAATAAGTTCATACAATTAACACGGACGAAAAATTTAAAAAAAAATTAAAAGACATTATTATCTATGAGCTAGTTATAGTTTATTTCTAAGGGCAAATATCCCTGAAATAATTACCTTGAATTCCCTCAAGATGTACTGAGGCATATTGTACTCAGCGATAGGATCCACAACGAAGCATTGGTAACGCACAGAACGGTCGGATGGCCAGTACTGGTGACATTTTTCCTAAAAAAAGTATTAATGATTATAATTCTAACTATCACCGAAAGAAATTCACTTTAGGTATAGAAATGTAACTTACCCGGCCCATTTCCTTTAGCTTGGTCAACATGACGATAATAGTAGAGTTGTGCTCCCACAGCATCCTCCAGAAATCATCGGTAGTATCAGGTAAAGGACCCTGAGTGGCGATGTACGCAGCTCGATATCTGTAGCCATCGACGAATGAAGCATTGATGTAATCAGATCCATCTCTCGGTGTTAAGCAAACGCGAGTAGACTCATAGGGCAAGATGTGGACAAGTCGATTTTTGTGCTTGTTGCAAGGTAAGCTGGCCGATACAAAACGGCTAGAATCAGCCTTCATATTAGCTAGCTTCTTGAATTCCAGTTCCATTCCAGTGATATTTTCGATAGTGTCGATGCGCATTAGTTTTTGAATGTGAGCATGCAAGTTACGAGCTGGTACTTCAGTATCACCACAGACGACGGCTTCAAGTAAAGCATCGTGGATGAAAATGTATTGGTCTTCGGTTTGAACCATGTAATTGCGTTGAGCTCGCAAGCAAGTAACGTGGCCATAGATATCAACAGTGCGTTCGTGGCGGGCTCTTTCTAGCATAGAATCGATAACGATGAAGCATCCAGTGCGACCAACGCCCGCTGAACAGTGTACGACTAACGGACCAGCATCAGGTGGATTTAGAGCTCGAACGCGCCGTAAGAACTGTAAGAATGGAGCCGGATGATCAGGAACACCATGATCGGGCCACGCAGTGAACTGCAATTGTTTGATTTCTCTCCGCTCAGCGCCACCGTTTCTCGTAACTTGGAACGTTCGTATACAGTAAGTGGCTAGCTCCTGAACTTCCGCGATGGTTACAGTCATCATGCCATACGTTTCGCTTCCCCGGCTCGGCCAATATTGATCGCATTTGATCCTGGTTCTTTCCTCCAGCTTGGTCATCATTACTATAGTAGACGTTCGCAGTTCCCAGCACATGCGCCAGAAATCAGCGAACGTTTCTTGCAGAGGGCCTTGAGTTGCGACGTATGCATTATGTTTACGATAACCATCACAGTAGTTAGCATTGATATAGTCACTTCCGAGAATTCCATCAATAGGTTGAAGTATTACTCGACTGTGGTCATAAGCAATAACGTTTGCGTATCGGTTTTTCGGCTTATTTACTTCCATGTTGGAATGATCCCAAGTAAATTGCTGGCCGGGTTCGATACTTTCATATTCTTGTGAGAACTTAAGGTTGTCGTTCGCCTTTAGTCGTTCTATATGATCGGCTAATTCGGATATTGGGATGGGTGGATGGGATATCATGGCAGGAGTTTGGAAGTTTAGTCTTCGCATTTCAACAGGGTCAGATGGTGCTCCAAAGCCAATGTCAGCAGACATGAGTGGTCTAGTTACGGCTGCTTGATCAGGTGTTTTGCAGGGTTGTCTCCTTCTTTTCACAATAAATAATAGTACCAAGCATAGTGACAACATTAGGGCAGCAATTATGGGACCTATAACCCATACCATTCCCGCTTCTTTTCTATTCTCCTCTATTCTTATTTCGGGATCTCCATTAATATCCTTGGGATCAGGCCGACTGGGCTCTTCGCCAGGTGGAGCTTCACGCATATCCAAAGACAAGTATTCCGAAAATGGACTTGAAGTATATAAATGTTTTTGTGGAGTATCTACAACTGCTCTCACGAACACTCGATACCTTTTTCTTGGATTTAACTTTCTATTCAGAAATCCTTCAAACATCTCGTCGTTACCGAGGTGGAAAGTGTATAAAATATTTCTCTGTAAGAATTTGGCAGCAATATAAGGAGCGTTTTCATCGTCGGTTCTAACATTATTTTTTATTAAATCGTCTGTTAGGAATTGATCGGGATTCTTATGATTATGTGCTTTGTCGTCGGGAACTACAACTAGGTAATAATGTGAAATGGGGCCGTATTCTTCGGAGGCTTGAGGTAGGATTACGAGAATTTCGTTTTCAACAACACCATAAAAGTCCGGCTTGACCATAGGTTTTGGTGCTGCCATTTGTGTTGTTACAGTAATTTTTGTCGGCGGCCTATACGAGTCATCATTTGGTATGGCACTAACATTAACATTATACGTAGTGAATGGAGACAAGTCGTTAATAGAATATGATGTTCGATCATGTTTCACTACAATTTCTTTCTTAGGTATTTCTTGAGTTTGGGTCATGCCAAGTGAGTCAACAAATTCTTTGATGGCGTTATAAGATATCTTATAGCTAACGGGGTTTAATCGTAATGGTGGTGACCATGAAAGAGTCATAGAATGTGTAGATACATCTTGAGCTCTTAAGTGTAAAGGCACTTCTTCGGGTCTTACTTTAACAGTGACCTTTTCAGATAACCTTCCTAGTCCATCTGCAGTTTTAGTTGCTACAGCAATAGCGTATTCCGCAAACTTTTCTAAGTTTTCTAAATCCGTTGAATGCGTCACGTGAACTGTTTTTTGTTGCCATTCGTCTAAATCTTCCACAGGTGTCATAGTATAAAATACAACATAGCCTATAATTTTTCTTCTAGATGGTACGGTTTCCCACCAAACTTCAACTCCAGATTCTGAAGTAGCAACAGCTTTAACAGACATGGGTGCTCTACCGATGTCCCTTTCAGTATGAGCTGTAATGTCTTTACTGTACGGTCCAGGTCCCTGCTCTGTATACGCTCTTACCTTAAATATATAATTAGCATCTTCTTCTAACCCAGTAAACACGGCTTTAGTTAGCTCAGTCGTTTTTTCTACTAGAGAAGATTGGTCTCCTCGTTTGTAAAATTGAACGTCGTATTTCTTTATCTGACCACTTCGATCTGCTCTATTAGGGGGTTCCCAAGTTATACTTATGACATCAGGGGTCTGGAAATGAAATGTGACATTCGTTGGTGGTCCCTTTGGCGCACCTTCTGGTGTCAGGAAGTATTTAATAGTTTCTTGACCAATTCCAATTTGGTTTCTTCCAGCGACCCTAAATTCATATTGGACACCTCTTTCCAAGTCTGTTATTCTATGTGAGCTAACTTTAGTTCCGGAGAAATTTTCTTCGCCTAGTATTTGATCTTTTACTCCATATCTAAGTCTGTATCCTAGTAACTCTCCATATGTTTGAGTGGGTCTAGCCCATTCAATTTCAACAGATACTATTGGTTCTCTTTCCAACACCCTGAAACAAAACAAACGTGTTTAGTTATGTATAGGTTTCCTTCGAGAAAGTACTGAAATATTTACATAAAAGTACCATATTATCAAGTGTAATCACTTTTAGGAAAGATTTAACGTATTTTTAAAAACATCTTAAAATACTCGTATGTTTTTGTTCAACGAAAATATCAATGACAGTCAGCTTACTTTAAGGTAACAGTAGGTCTATTCGGTACACCACCAGGCGTCCTTACAGATACAGGAGAACTTCTATCACCGTCACCCTTCCGCGTCAGTGCTGCCACTTGCACGTTGTACCGCGTGTCTGGTTGAAGTCCTGACACATTCAACTCCAGCGTCGTATCTTCCATCACGTTAAACCGCATCGGCTCGTTCAGGAGTCCTTTGCCCTAATTTAGAGAATTTGTAAAATATAATTTGTTCAAGTTATAAGTATGATTTCTCGCTTTGCAATTAATATGACCTGCCAAAACTCTGCCATATTTTAGTTAACCTAGAATTAAATGCAGGACGGATACGTCACACAAAATGTCTGCCCATTTTTGTCGAAAGTACATTTCGTTCGCCGCGTATTAAATCGCATAAATTTTATCTATGTAGGACATATAGCATACTTGTTACAGCTTATAAAAGAGACGAATAATATTAAAACCAAGATTAAATTACGTTTAAGTTCTAGGAAGTCTGTAATAATAATTATAATCAACGTTATGCCTACCTCATCTCTAACTTCTTGCACATGGACGTGATAACCCCTAATGATTCCATTCTTTTCCTTCTCTTGGGGTGGTTTCCATGTCACATGTATTGAGGTCGAGTTGATTGCGGTCACCTTCACGTCTTGTGGTTCTCCGGGCACTGTGACCACACAAACCACATGTTAGAGGACCGAACAAAAGCCGCTCGCATAACGACCTAAATGCCCTATCAGCATCTACGGGAGCGTGCTAGAGAAAAAACACTACCTAAAGCGGTACACCTAGAATTGGAGATAAGCGGCGTCAAAGGCTTCTCGGAAAGCACTGCGAGATCGTAGTAAAAAATCTGTTTCGCCGAATGTGCGGTCGGTAAACGCCGTCGGTAATGCTGATAGAGTATTTTGGTCGTAGGCGAGTGTCTACACACGCCTGTCAGCATCTCGATCGGGCATTTGAATACCAACACACACTGAACAATAAAACATTTACGCCCTTTCACATCATCATTAAATCACCAATAAAAAATCATTACCTTTCAATCCACATCGTTAAGAACAACTAAAATTGTAAAGCTTTTACAAAGAGTCAACATTTAGTAAGGGTTTTCATCTATTGTTATAGAAGCAGCATCACTATAACTAAGTACTTTTGGTTCACACACTGCAAGGGAGCATGCTTCGGGGAGGACGTTTGGGGGCGTCGAATAAGTTATTAGTAGTGCGACACGCCAAGTCTTCGCCGAATCATAGGATGTCAAAAGACATGCTAAAACACTTAGCCACTTGCAGTTTGTTTCATAAAAGAAGTTAGACAATAGTGCTAGGAAGAGTAACTACACAAAGCATAAGGCACAAGCACAAACGCACATCGATACAAGCACTATAGTAATTTATACTCACTCCTTATAGCTGTACGGGTGTTACCAGCGGCCCATACAAAGTCAGTGACGAGAGAAAAAAAAGAGAAAAACGCATTCAAGTACATTTAAGACAAATTGTGCGAACATTGCAGGGCGAACGGAACTACTAAGTGAGAGATTACGAGTAGAACGCTTGTCGGCAAATGGGGGATACTCTTATTTCACTTCCTCGTGTATTTTGAGCTCTTTAGGAGGCGCTTTCGGGTTAAGCCGCTTGGGATGCCGGCGACGGTCTAGATTCGCGCGTGTCGCCCTTCCTGTCGGATCGAGTATTCAAAGAATACGAATGCGAATTTATTTTCAGTACGAAGCAAAAATGTCTTAATGCCTTGAATCTTCTTATGAAATGGGACGGTTCCAAAGGGAATATTAGTCTTACTTAGTTCCAACAGGCAAGGACTACACGTTTCGAAGACCGTCACGTCCCTCCGCGCTGACGAGTCACTCACACGCACATGTATTGATTAACGCGACGGCGCCGGTCTAGGTGTGTGTGCGTCATCAGTGGTGTCTTGTCAATGAGCGCCCATCTTTGATCCAGTGTGTGTTCCATTGTGTCGCTCGTACCTTGTGTCGCTATCCACTGTGATGTTTGTGGCAGTGTCTGAGTGTCATTGTCCGTTGGCTGTGGTCTTCTAATTAACTGTTCAGTATGAAATCAGAGTAATAGGTACTTTGCGTTCGATCGATGGCCGAACTGTCTTGTGGCGTCCCTCAGGTTCTGCGTTCCTCGCTTACGGCAATAGCGAATGTAAGGCACAATAGTATTCTGTATATGTCACAATATCTAGTGTGCATGCACGACGAAAGTCTGATAGAGTATACAGAAGAAGGAAGGAAGAGAAGGAGCTACTGGCAAGAAGTTGTAGCTTATGAGCAAGTGAGATAGACAGAGAGATAGAAGTAAAGATAGAGGTAGCGCGAAGTACTAGTTCGAGCTGAGCAGTCCGAGAGAAAGGCGAAGAGCGTCGCGGATCTATCCGT
Source organism: Polygonus leo (assembly GCA_018250455.1). Classification (NCBI taxonomy): domain Eukaryota; kingdom Metazoa; phylum Arthropoda; class Insecta; order Lepidoptera; family Hesperiidae; genus Polygonus; species Polygonus leo. Next base: position 7,659 of record DWNR01001659.1, on the reverse strand, counting down.
CGGATCCGTTAAAATTGTGCCAATTTAGAGTTTCAAATTTAGAATGGATCCTCGGGACCGGTGGTCTGTTCGACCCGCTGCCTTGCCGCTAAGAGTATAGTCAGAGTAGTGAGTAGAGAAGTAGTTGTGAGTAGTATAGTAGCATGCGCGCGTGTCGTGTGGGACGGTATTGGTATTCAAATGCGGCGCTCGGGCCGTGGTGCGTGGTGAACCGATAACCGAACGATCACATTCATCATCACATCATCGCCATGACGTCAGCACTCACACATTATTGAGTTTGCTTGTCATAGAATATTTTTGTGTGAGTGTTGACGTAGACGGTGCTGAATGCTGAGGGTGTCGGTTGGTTAATCGCTTTTTCGTAGCACGCACTCGTTCTCTCACCTCGTGTCGTCGCTAGATGTGCTGAGTGCTTCCTAAAAGTGCTGTCTCTTTGGCCACGATTGCATCCAATACCACAGATCGTATTGAAGACAATCGTGTCCATCAAGACGTTAACCTATCTGGTGCTCAGTGAACATAACTGAACGAAAAACGGTGCTGTGTTGTTAAAGAAAGCATGCAAAATTGTGTCCATCGCTAAATACTCAACAACTGTGCGTCAAATCAATAATATAACGGTGCCGTCGACACTATCGGGTGCAAGTAAAATTTGCATTTCAGTGAGTGCCATCATCAGCGATTTACGAGACGAATACGGAGACCCGTCATCAAAATAAATCATTACATGTGAGAAGTGAGTGGAATAAACACTATGCCGCTTTCATAGCGGCAAAAGTACGGTGAAAATCAAATAATCGTGACATGATTATAATAATATTAGTATACATGTAAAATCATCGGCAAGCATTATAAAATTTTGTTACGAGATTTAACCTCCTCGATTAGAATCCTGCTATGTGCTCACAAGAAGGGGAACAAAAGAAAAAAATGACATTAGTATAGTTGTACGGTAGGGTATATCGGTTATGACATAAGCTAAGATTATGTATATGGTTCTTATCCACCACCAGTAAGAAACACCTTTGCATATAATCAGAATTAAACAACGAGAACGGAAACAATTCAAAATATTCCGAGATTACAAATTGCTTGGAAGTATTCGAGTGAAATCCTCAATATTGTAAATTATTCCCGTTCTCCGGGTTACCCCGATTAGAACCATAAAATCATCCACATAAAATATTTAATCAGAAATTTTGTAACGAATTGTACGCGAATTATATGAATGATTTCACACCTTTATTTATTTATACCTGTTAACATCTCCCGTGAAAATAGTAATGAATAAATCACACAGTTAAATATCATCTTATGTTAAAACACGTTATGTAATCAAAATGCAATATCAGCGGAATTCTTGGTAGTAAAAAGTTATTTTTCATAATGCAACATTTTTAGTTCTTATAAATGGCGTACATTAAGCCGGCATTACCATAACGCCTTCCGTCGTTTAACTCCGCTGATATTACATCGCCAATGAGGTTTGTTAAGTTAACAGTGGTCGGCAACCTTTAGCAAGCAAGGGCCGCATGGCAAAATGAAGTTCGAGCCGTTCCATGTAGACATGTAGTGTTAGAACTATTATTAAATTAGGACAGTAATTTAATGAAGAGAAAAATACAAATATCATAAGTGTAAATTGCATGTATAATGAAATTTCAAGTCCTTTTTTAATCCAAGCAATTTTGCACTAATGTGTTTTTATGAACCTATTCAATGGGTTATCATTGGGACCCAATGTCTGCTATGTTAATTTTAGTTTGATTTGTTTCGTTTATTCTTGCGTATGACTTCATCAGTTATGACGTTTAAGTGATAGTGGTACCCATAGATTTATAGTTTTGGCATTGTCAACTTACGAACTAAGCTCTTAAATTTTGGGAAAATGCGTGCAGTCTAGCGTTATGTTAATTATGGCCAAAACTAAGAGTTATGTTTTTTTGTATTTATATGAGCATATGTTATACGGTAGCTACTGAATCTTATGTGAGGTTTCATTTGATTGATTATTATGGCCCGGATGATATAGGTTTTATTTGTCAATATCCAGGTCTAATGATGGAACTTATATCCTTTACTTTTTTCATGTTAAAGTTAAAGTTATCGTCCAATAATAAAATTTATCAATAAATGATGACATTTAAACTCACCTCATACATAAAATAGCTTCAACAATGATTACTCCTCGCAAATATTAAACAGACTTTAATGATTCTATTTTACTGACTAGGGCTTACCTGGCTGCTATATACTTTTAAACATAAAGTTCCACCTGTAAGGGATACGCACAAATTTTTGCAACTACTATTGTATGTACCTATTGTAACAAACTTTATATATACTTAATTTGTTTTTAGCGATTATCCACTTTTTCAGTATACATATAATAAACAGCAATTTGCCAATTTTGCCCCATGTTTTCAAAAATGGCATCCACTGTAACAGAAATTAAATGCTATTAAATATTTCAGACTGAAAACGTTTGAAACTTTCCTGCAGTCGCATAAATGAGTCTACGCAGCCTGCACGTTCTGGAAGATAAAATCTTAACTTTTTAACTTGGTTGCATTTCCTCACTTGTAGCAGTAGAAATTTTAGACGTAGTAGTAGAAATTTAAGAACAAAATTGAAAAAAGGGATTATTAAATCTTTATTAAAATTAAAATAACTAAACAGTCGCAGGTTACAGGAAGGCTTGCACGCCGTGGGTTGCCAACCACTGACTTAAACGATCAAATTATATTATTCATTATATTAGTAATTATTTTCTTGGCTCGGTGAGGCTCAATTTTATGTCCTTATAGCCGCTCGAGGGCGGCCCAAATTTAATTAAACGTAGCTAACCTGAAATACCCCGCTTTATTTCGGAAGCTGACTCGATGTGATTGTATTATGGACTATTTTTCAGTGTACAACAGGTTAGTTACGTTCAGTCATCAGTCATAAAATTGAGCATAATGATGCGTATATGAATTGAACGTACCGTCTTCGTGCGTGCGCACGGTGACCGGGTAGGAGGCGGGGCCGTCGCCGACAGACGTGCCCGCGAGCACCCAGATGCGGTACTCGGTCCAGCGGCGGAGCTCGTCCAGCACGAACGAGGTCTGGTTGAGCTTAACGACCGTCGCCTCCGAGTCGCCGCGGCCGGACTCCACGCAAAGTAGCTTGTAGTACGCGATCCTGCCGTTGGCGCGCTCGGCCGGCGGCGGCTGCCACGACACGCGCACCGCGGTCGGCGAGACCGCCGCCGCTGTCACATTCATTGGCGGCGCTCCGGGAACTAGACAAGCTCACACGTTTTGCTTTTTTCTTGGAAGCGCGCGTTTTTCTGCTCGATAAACGCGTAAAGGCGTAGCACGATACACTTGTTACAGCGTAGCACGATACGCGCGTGAAGGCGTAGCATGATACGCGTGTAAAGGTGTAAATGATACGCACGTTACGGCGTAGTACGATACGTAGCATGATACACGCGTATAGGCGTAGATGATGCGCATGTTACCTCGTAGCATGATACGTAGCGTGATACGCCCGCAAAGAATATGTATGCACGATACAAGCGTAAGGACTTAGCGCAATGCGAGCGTAACGACATTGTGTTACTCTCGTAAAGGTTTAGTTCGTTACGCGCGTAAAGGCATAGCGCGCGCCGCACGCTTCCAAAAAAAATCTCACCCACGCAAAACGATAGGCTGAAAACGACACTAGTAGATTCAGTCCTGTATGGAAGAATTGTTAAGTGAAATCTGGTCACGCTGTAAAGGAGTTAGGTACCTGAAAAAAATGGACGCGCGACTGACTCGCCCCGCGCCCGTTAACCGCCCTATCCGATGCAATCACTGAATGCGATCGAAATCAAATCAACAAATCAAATAAAATTGTGCCCAATAAATAAAGAATCGGTGATACGAATCACAAGAAAGAAAAACAGTCGAGCATGCACATTGGTGTGGTGTAGTGTAGGATCCGCTCGCCCATACATCTCTACGTCTCATCTGTCACACTTTCTCCTGTCGGAAGTAAATTGTAATTATGTTCCCACGACACAAACAATGTTGGACTACAATGTACATTGTAGAGAACAGTTGCTTGTGATCGCTTTGGCGTGATTGATGTGTGGGTAGTATCATAGTATATATCTAGTCATTCGTGTCTCTGTAATGTTGGGTACAAACAAAAGTTGTTGACGAAATATCAGTTTAAAATTCAGACATATTTACGTACAACATAAAGCTACTACTAGGGTACGGTGTACGCATTGCTACGGAGTTTCAACTCCCTTTACAAGTTTGTCATATATAGTACAGTCATAAAGCATATAAAAAGTATAGGGATAAAGTTTTAACGCTAACGGTTTCACGAAAATAATGGTCAAATTCATAAGTGATTGTTAACTGACATATAGTAGTATTACTCACGCTTATGGTTATAGCATTTTAAGGAAAGATACAAAGAAATATAGAAGGAATTATCGCGTCGCTTCGTTGGCGAAGTGCGAAGAAATACTTAGTGTATTTCATAATACACATAAAACTTTATCTCTATATACATTCTATACACTTTATGAGTACAGTATAGTATGATAGATAAATAATACATATGCATTTGCGTACACGTTACCGTTTCGACAAGTTTACGATTACAAAACACATATTATCGTGATATAAAACTTGGTGCGTGTGCTGTATTACTGGCAGCGTGCCGGGCGGTGCTTTTATGTGAAATATTACAGTAGGAATTACCTGGAAAACTCACAATACTTTACTTTCTCATATTTTCTCAATGCTTCCGACGGGAATGAGGCTTAATTTCCAATTTAACGTTTCGCTGTCTTTATTCTAGCCGGGCGTTCTAATAAACCTTGCCTAACAGGGAAGTACGCGTACTTATTTAAAGTGGTAAAAGAATATGAAAGTTATGTAAAAATGTCTTTAGTTTTTTCGACATAGTGTCCTTACAGAGCGTCATTTTAAGTACGTCAATATGTATATTACATTGCTTTCTTTAATGAACGTGATAAACAAAAAAGGCATTAGTAACAACACCCAAAAATAAATTAAACATTGTGTCCCAATTAGGTCAACCATCCTTCATACGCTAATTCGAGAATGACGTTCGTCAATCTTAGATAAATATGATAAGTTCATTACGATGTATTGTAAGTTTTTTTTCTGTGCGCATCTACTTTCAAATGTGCACTTTATTTTACACAAACAATTCGAACACGAAGCAACGAAGAATGAAACAATGAATCGAACAAACGATGAACAAAATAATCAAACTACAACAGTAAGAAGGAAACAAATCTAGTTATAAAATATCATATCTGACACCAGCATAAATAGCTTCATACCAGTATAAAGTTAGATCGGGATCGATTTATATTTTTTTCATCGAGCAATAACTATCCGATGAATTTCGATTTGTCTATTGCAGTTTAAAACCAATATGGCTATCGATTGAAACTTTTATTAAAATTGGTTGGCTAACCTCAATTCATACGATTGATAGCTTGATCTCTCTATGTTAGAGAATCGGATACATTTAGTAGTTCAATAAAAGTGGTCTTAAATAGTTATGACTTCATGCGAAAGTAAATATTGTTACTTGTATATATGTATAGCGAATAAATAATTATTAGATCTAATAATGTGATGGACTAAAACGATCCTACGTTTGTGTATATTTAAAGAACGTAAGTATTTAATATTATTGCAGTATGTTGTGTATATTTCATTCTATTGTCTTTTTACCTATTAATAGTTTAAGTTATTATGTAAGTAGTTTTAATTTGTATATTAGTTCGTTCGAGCTAGTTCTATTTTCGTATAAGTATTCGTCCATATAGTTAAAAATCGTTAGTGTATATTCGAATAGTTCATTAATGTATTATAACACCTGAGGGCTGTCTTATGGTAACACCATTAAGAGAAAGAGGAGGGAGAACCAATATTGGAATAATATCAACAAAGCTTCTCCGATAGTAAAAAAAACAGTTTTACGGGAGACAAAGATGGAGAGAGAAGAGGCCATCAATCCGGAGGATGGCAAACAAGTGTCCCGTAAGTCTTACATAAGAATTGTTTCATGGAGGATTATGTCCTCCAACAAGAGGGGAAAATGTGTCAATCATGTTGTGAGAACCAAGCCTCTTTAATAACAACCAGATGTTATAGGACCTAGAAAGCAAATCATTCTGTAGTTCACCTTGTGACAAGCGACCATTGTTGTTCATGAACATCTGTAATCAACATCAGATTGAAGTGAAGTCCTGTTGACACTGACACTGACAGTCACCTCTGCATGACTGGTCAATACACCATCAAAATTTACAAAGTGGTAGTAGGTGGTGGCAGTTTCCAAATTCAAAGTGGTACTTCCCTGATAGCATGAGATTTATTTACAGACCTTACCTAGAATAAAGACGTAACAAGGATCAGCCATCCTACCCGTTACGTAATCCTCATTCCCGTACACCACTCACACTTTACCAACATACCGTATTGCTTGGTCCGGACGGCGATGGGTGGTGTGGTCGCGCCCTCCCCGCGCTGGGACCTCGCCGCCAGCCAGATGTAGTACAGCGTGTTTGGGTATAGGCCGTTTAGGGTGTAGGTCTCTGTTATCGGTATCCGCCTGGGTTTGCGTTTGAAACACAAAATTATTCAATGTACAAGTATTTATGTAAACTATTACTAATGATTATGCGAATGAGATTGTTTCTTACGCTTTCTTTCCTTACTTTTTTTGAAAAATCACTACAAAAAAAAATTATACTAAAAGTGATGTACTTGAAATATGTTTATTGGTTTTATACTTATATTAGCTAACCGCCGCAACTTCCTTTGCGTCATATAACAGATATTGGGTCAAATTTTCCCCGTTTTTGCAATATTTTTCGTTGATACTCCGCTCCGCTCATAGCGTGATGTTATATAGCCTATAGCCTTCCTCAAATGGACTATTCAACACAAAAATAAATTTCAATTCAAACTAGTAGTTCCTGAGATTTATATTTTTAGTATATCTATACTATTTTTGACAATAACAAAGATCACTATCGTCCAATTACACTTCCAAGTTCTACGTAGAGTGCTAATAAACAACTACTACGCGACGGAAACAGCGTAAATGGAAGCTATACTTTATTGTATTTAATTGCTAAATATAGGTATGTAATAGAAGATTACAAATAATACAATACAATTATTTAAGCGCATTTATAAACTATATGCACTAATAAATTAGTGCATATAACAAATAGTGTAAGGCGGATTGTTATACGAATAATCTTACATAATACAATCTTTCACAATCCCATTCGTTTTTAACTCACGGCGTAACGTAAAACGAAAAGACAAAGGTATAAGCTTGGAGAGAAAAACGTCGACAATGCTATGAAAATTGTAATAGTTCTAGCCATTTCCATTATTCCATTTTTAATAGAAAAATTCCCCACCGCAACGTTGGACCAGTGGTCCGATGAAAAATACGTCAAAGGAATGAATATTATTTCTTGTTTAGAAATGTGGTGGTAGGTATGTTATTTTGATGTTCTTACAACAATAAAATGAATGTTGCCAGGTGGTAGAACTCATGTAGTTCGATCGGGGAGGTACCACCGCCACCCTCATAATCCTCCGTGAAGCAATT
>DWNR01001658.1:0-14550 GCA_018250455.1 Polygonus leo | reverse complement strand
TTCATACTTATTAAACATTGAGCACATAAACGGTAATATTATTGAAAATATTCCCGGGTCACTGAAATTTAAAACCTATAAAAAGAACGTAATGATAACTGAGGCTCTAAATTACATAGTAGTAGTTGTAGTTCTCAAATGCTTTAGGCTATTTTTACAATCTATTAAATCAATGCTAAGTTTTTTTTTCTTTGTAGTGATGTTGAAGTTTTTTGTTAAATGATTCCCATCCACTTCTGGTTTGCTCATGACTCCTATTGGTTCTATCGACGTTATAATTTTAACAAACAAGTCGGACAGCGGGCCGCAGCTGGTCCGCCACGTGCGACGGTCACGACGCGAGGACCGCACGGATTGGAGCCGTCACGATCCTCGGATGTCGTGCTCGCTGTACAGCCGTATTCCTAATCACGAGAATGATATCACCTAAAATGTTCAATGCTTACAACAGTATTAATATTGCCTACAACAGTAAATAATATTTACTAAGCTTAGCTGTACTTTTTTATCTCCGACAACATTTATAACAGTAACATGTAAACAATATATATAATTCATTTACGTTTAATAAAATACTGTATTGTGATCTTAAAGTTAATTGTATTTTCTTTGAGATATTTTTATACAAACCTATGTCATACGAAATCCGCTTCTGGTTTGGTAATTGGTTCTATTGACGTTATAATTTCAACAAACATGTCGGACAGCCGACCGCAGCTGGTCCACCACATGCGACGGTCACGACGCCAGGACCGCACGGATTGGAGCCGTCACGATCCTCGGATGTCGTGCTCGCTGTACAGCTGCATTCCGCGTCACGAGAATGATATCACATAAAATGTTTAATACCTACGGCTGTATTAATGTTGGTTGAAATATTTTGAAAGTTTAGCTGTACTTCGCTTAAGTTGCTTACAAAAACATATATTTAATCTATTATAAATTAAGGAGAAACAAACATTTATTCTGTGTAGTCATTTCAAACTTCGTGTCAATTTTTGTTATACATTCTCATAAATACCTATATCAAATGAATCATGTTAATATCGACGTTATAATTTCAAGAAACATGTCGGGAAGCGGTCCGCAGCTGGTCCGCCACGTGCGACGGTCACGACGCGAGGACCGCACGGATTGGAGCCGTGACGATCCTCGGATATCGTGCTCGCTATACAGCTACATTGCACGTCATGAGAATGATATCACCTAAAATGTTCCATGCTTACAACAGTACCTATTAATATTGGTTGACATATTTACTAAGCTTAGATGTATTTTTTTTATCTCTGACTACATTTATATTAGTAACATGAAAACAATATATATACTTCATTTACGTTTAATAAAAAACACTGTATCGTGATCTTAAAGCTAATTGAATTTATTTGAGATATTTTTATGCAAACCTATGTCATATGCAATCCGCTTCTGGTTCGGTAATTGGTTCTATTGACGTTATAATTTCAAGAAACATGTCGGACAGCCGACCGCAGCGGTCCGCCACGTGCGACGGTCACGACGCGAGGACCGCACGGATTGGAGCCGTCACGATCCTTGGATGTCGTGCTCGCTGTACAGCTGCATTCCGCGTCATGGGAATGATATCACCTACAATGTTCCATACTGACGTAGGTATTGATAATAATATTCAGGAATGTTTGATTTTAAAATTGTATTGCCGCAAATAAAACTCTAAACAATGGTTGAATTAAGGACTAAGAACACATATGTGTTGTCCGACCTTAAGACAAGTCATTGGAGCTTTATACTTAGAAGCATAAAATACACTTAAAATTCTGGAGGTGATAGAGAATGAAAGGTTTCCACCGCTATTTATTTTAAACATTATTAAAAGCTTTAATGCAACTATAACTGTCGTGTGACATTTGTAAATAAAGAGTTCAAACACAATAATAATCAAAGCATAATTACTACTTACATATTTGGAATATTGTAAATTATTACCAATATACAATACAAGAGATTGTCACTATAAATATTGTGATAAATTGCGCCGGCGCAGGTCGGAGGTTGGGGCCGTGCGCCGTGTTACTTTATCAAATTGCAAATTCATTCCTCCGCCCAGCTGGTCGTGTCAAAACAACTGTACAAGTGTCATGGAACACTAATTCCAAATTCGAATCTCATTTATTTTGTTTGGTTTTTAAATTTTAACGATTTTTCGGGTTATGTTACTACAGCTTGTTCGTTCACTGACCACCAGCTGCGTATGGTGAAATTAAATTTTATCCCAAAGTCTTCAATGATGATCGGTTAATATAAAGTATATTTAAGGCCATGTGGCAACCTTATTTTATTAACAAAATCCTTATAATAAACTTATCATTGTATCACTCCGGGAAATGACGCTTCTCACTGAATTTAATGTTTTAGGTTCCGGTCCACGGTTGGTCAAGTGCAAATTGATAAACTTAGTTTATCATTGAGAACACACACAGATATGAAGATTTTCTTATCATGTTTTCTTACATCCTTAAATGATGATCCTTAAATGATGATGCTGATCATTCAGCAACTTAAATAATATGCACACAATTAAATAAAAATCAGTTGACGTGCCTAAAATTTAAATATGTATATCCTGTTAAAAAGCCAAAATGATGTACTTGGCTATCATTTCTTTAGAATTTGCTACACTGAAGCATCCAGGCTTCATCAGTGCAAGCTTTCATTTTCTTATTAAATGAAATGATTTATTAATTGCACAATAATGTTAATTACATTACAACATAATTAAGACCTTATCGGCAGAGCAATATTTTTTATTAATATTTTGTCGGTATGCAACATGTCTGTTTACCGCGCAGACTGATTGGGGATACCTAACACTTACCACCGTTTCACAAGGTGTTCTTGCAGTAGAGAAGAAACGATGAAAGAATCTCCCTGACATATAACACACAGTTTATATGTATAACATTAACGTAGGTACGTTTGATAAATTTATTGTTGTTTAATTGTAAATTCTCTTTATATAAAATAGTTTTACATTTCCAATATACCACGTTCATGTCATTTAATTGCCTCTAGTTTCTATTATCATACTACGTTCTAATTTATTCCAGTAACATGTCAAGTAACACGTGAGTTACTTCGCTTTCTCTCTCGTAATCTATGAATCACCGGTGGTGTACACTCCGTAGATGGAAAAACGTGTAGCTTAATTAGTAATATTTTCTACATTGTGACGGTCAGGGTCTTAAATTAATAGAGAAACTTTGTAATTAGCTATGGGCTTGGATTAAATATTTATATGTCTTCGTTTGCCCCGTTATTTGTGCAATTTGCTGTTAATTTTGTATATACTAAAACTATAGTGATAGGGTGATGGGCCATCTGACCACGAACAAAAGTGATCATCCCGTTTTCCGTGGCGCTGTCACCTTCCATCAGGGGTCAGCGGGCCTCAAATGACCCCTGTTATTGGCCACCTCATGGGAAGTGGCCACCGCCGACATTTTTAAAACCAATAGAGTCGCCAATACTGGCCTTAGCGCCCCACTGGATTGGAGGGATACTGGTTTGGAGTTTGAGGAAAAGCCTTTTTAATATCTCTTTAGTTACTTTTCAATGAAACTTAGCATGTATACGTCACGTGGTTGGTTCAGATAATTAATAATTTTGTCCGCAGAAACAAGGAACACGAATGTTTACTAATACTGACGACGCGAGATGCCTGCGTGTCTTCAGGCACATGCTGACAGCAACAGTAACCAGATAAACTATTTATATTGGGTGCCATTAACAGCCGTATGAAGAGCTGTTACTGCTTCCGTGGTTTTCGGATACAGTAACATGGCGATACTGTTTAAATGCAATAACTTAAGTAGGTTCTACGAAATAACAACTATTATCAACGTCGTAAATATAATTTTATTAAATTTCTTCCTCATCCTAAATATATTTTGGTGTAATTGTCTAAGCTGTAATATATACAGATTGTGATTTTTTACATACTAATATACTTCTACATTATAAATTTTAATATTATAAGTGTAACAATACTTAATGTATTTTACCTTTCTTAACATTAGTAACATAATTTTATATGAAGAAACAATATAATAGCTTATAGTGATAGTAATACGAATGATAAATTGATTTGTCGTATCAAATACATAAATTACCATACCATACTACGCACAAGTCGAAAAGTATGAACAAAAACTAAAAAACAGGAGTAGTATTGTGTATAATCATATTCATATTTATGGTTCCAAGTTGACTGTTTACACAAACCTTTTGGCAAACCTTGGCTCCGGAAGCACGTTCTGTTTTACATATCGCCAATCGACAACAATAGGCTAAGGATCGTCCATTTCCATTTGACATGCGTTACGTCAGCTCGTAAAGAATGTCACTGGCCAGAATGTCGCTGGCCGACAAATAAAATACACACAAATTATGTACATAGTTCTGCTAATATGAAATAGTGAGAATATTGCCATCCCAAGATTTAGATTTATTCGATACGTGAGTAAGAGAAAACGATATTTTGGACTTAAATCCTTTCTTGTTTTGTTAGGTTTTTAAAACATACCCTAGGAAACTCGTGAGTTTCCTTTTACAATAAAAAGGATTTAGGCCATAGTCCATCGTGCCAGTCTAATACGTATTAGTAGACTTTACAGACCATAGAGAAAGAAAGTGAAAATTAAATATGTTTAATGCTCATTACAATTTACTTTAATATATACATATACACTAACGATTGATAAGCTACTAGAGATATCATGACAATCTCCGTATTCCTAGACAAGTTCTTTCAGTTTTAACATCGTCCTCTTTTTAAATTTAAATTTTGTTTCAGTTAAACTCGTAGCTCGTTGCGAAACATCGCAGATCTTGCGCGCTGTCAGCTGTCAAGAGCCGGTGACAGCTGAGTTGTCCAAACGGGCACTACAAAGAGATGGCTATTTTAACTCGCGAGTCTATCAAAGTCATTTTTATTCTTTCTGTGAATAAATAACGAAATATTTCGTCTTCTGACACAAAACATTCGGATACACAATGGTAGTTTGTACATACATGTCAACTTGACAATACAAATGAACAAAACAAGGATCGTGATTTAAATCTATGTTATCCACCATCAAAACAACAGTCTGTGTAATATGTGTGTATGTTACATATTATTTTTGTAAACTACATAATATATCACAAATGCAATTATTTTTTATGATCGCAATCTTCTGATCGCAACCCATTATTGTCACACTTCTGGGCACGGGTCTCCTCTCACGATGAGAAGGATTTTAGGCTGTAGTCCACCGCGCTGGTTAAATGCTAACTGGCAGACACACCCATGAGAATTTTTTTACAATCTCTTAGACTAGTAGGTTTCGTCACGGTGTTTTCGTTCAACAAAGAGCCAATTATAATTTAAGTTCAAATACGCACATAATTAAAAAAAATCGTCTGGGACTCGATTTCGCACCCCCGATTGAAAGATTGAACTCTCAACCACTGGGCTACATTTATTAATTTATTTATATGTACTTAATGGTCTGAATACATAATTACCATATCCTACTTCATGGACTCGATAGTCATGACCATGGAACACACATATTCAATAAATATCGTACATAGTTTTGCCGTAAACATTTGTACATCGAACGGACAGCTGAGGTCGAGCGGTGACTACAAAGAGATGGCAATCGTGACGATCAGCAGAAGCACCTTTGTTTCGTGAATACATTCATACTTGTATGTGGGGTCACCATGTTGCCAGGAATTCCGTAGACTGAAAAAAACTAAAAATTCCATAATAAATGTGACCCATTCAAATATTCTAACACTGCTCCGTAAATGAGCATCATAAGTTGAAATTGAGAGAATTAAGGTGATTGAAGAACATGCTCTTCAATACTTAAATACAGTACATACATACTTTCAATACTTACGTTAAGTAGAAGAGCTTGATCACAATTGTGTTGCTACCACTGAAATCTAAGACTTGAATGCCGATACATAACAACTATATTTATGGCGTAAAAAGTAATAGCATCCTAGTATACATCAACCTATACTAGCTCTTGGTGATCAAGAGTGTCGTCATTATAAAAAAAATAATGTGTTGGAAAGTCCATATCAGTCTAAGGAATGTAATTTTTGGAAGTAACAGATGTTACTAAAGTACAATATGTCATATGAAACACATAACATATGTATGACATCGATGTATGCAAGTGGGGCCTTCGGAGTCAAACCATGGGTATAAGAATAGATACACTATTCACCATTTACCTTTTTACCTATCAATCTTACGACATCCTTATTTTTTATAGTATAAACGTCATAACACGCATGCAGTCTACCTAATGACACATGATTACTACCATCTATAAACATTACTTATCGTCTCCGAGTACGATTGAATCGTACCTAAGGTTGACGACAGATAGGTTGTTATCCCTGAGGACTGCTTCCGAGGCCTGTATTCGTGTAAGTGTAAGTACAGCCAGCAACCACGCTTATCCAAACCGAAACAAAAATTAGTTTACGGAGGATAGCTCATAAAATATATGAACACTAGTTCAAAGCTGCGTGCGTTATCTCAAATTCGGCCCTCGTGCCACTGACGTGACAACGATGCCGAAGATTGCAACGGAATGTATATACCATTGAGATCATTAATAAGCAACGCCAGCCCGCCATACTTCACACCCCATACTAGGTTCGTGAATAGTTATCTTACGATCGACCACGTCGTCTGAATTTTATACCTTTATTCCAAACCACTACAAATAGGCTGACAGAAAATTGTACAGGTAAAAAATTGTGAATTCTTTTATAAATTCATGATTCTGTAGTAAAATACTATATTAAAATACTATAAACGCTCGTAAAATACTATATTTTATGGTGGAAGTAAAAGAGCTAATGGAATGAAACTCATGGTAAGTTTTCAATGTCGCCCATAATCTTCGATTTATTCCGAATAAGATTGATGTTGATACTTGAGTTCGATCATAGATGCATACCTACATTACCTATATGAGAACTATTATGTTGGGTCCACTCGCTCTATACGACAAAATTGTTTTGCAGAAGATTATTACGGGGATTAAATTCTCCAATCGTAATATACGAGTCCTGCCACTCCTTTCAACTCTCAAACAACCCTTTTTACCTACAAACAATGCTCATATTTAGGACTATAGTCACATTTTCCAGTCTTGATTGTTTGACAATATGCCCTTAATATGAAATACTTTAGTAAACTACAACGTTAGTAGTCGTAACATACAATACCTACATTAAATTACTACATATTATAGCTCCATTACATCATTTTGAAGTAGTTACTATTAAGTTCTAATCTATCCTTCAATTCGTTTCCTTAAAATGTTAACAGTGCCACAAATTGAATCCAAACTCGGTAATATCTATTAGTTCCAGTTTAAAAACTTTAGTAAAATAATAGTATGTAAATAATAAGCTAATTATTCTACACTAATCCATCGAATTATATAAGCCGATAATGTGCTAATATAAATGGTTCATCTGTGATTAGCTCCATTAAATTGTGCAACATGATTTGGTCTAAGGGTTTGTGCACATAAAAGGTTTTTCTATTTTAGCTTGCCTATTTGTTAATTCAAAAAGCTTTTAGCTTAGTACTTATCTTTTGTTATTCGTGACAATTTTTACATAAATAGTTTTTTTTTACATTTAGTAAATGAGTTAATTGGGCTTATTTATTTTAATTTTAAATTACATTGAGTTCACTTCTGTGTACCAGAAGATTGGTAGCAGATCATGCTATCATCAAATTTTGCTATTCTGTATTTATGCAATGAATAAAAATATAAGTCATATACACTATATACATGTATTGCACAGTTTTATTTTGGCAAAGTCGGTGATGACAGCATACATTTTTATAGGACGAACGTTAAATATCATCGTGGCGATATTTAAAAATCAACATGGCCAACATAGACAAGGACGTTTTACTGTAAAAGTTGGCTACGGAGAGCTTTTATGTAACTGAAGAAGCAAACCAGGTACAATTTAGGACTGTTTAAAGGGACTGTCAATATAAATATGTAGTCCATATTAACAAGAATGAAATTTTAGTTGATATACGTCAATACTCCGAGTATTGACGCAAAGACGATTGCAGTAAAGTAGTGGTGTGATCACGTCTCAAGTGTATGTGGGCATGTGCTCGTCAAATGTGGCGGCGATACAGGGTCCCATTCAGCGATACGACAGCGACACGTTGTTCGCCACGTGCGACGTAGATTGCCGCATGTGGCGATAAACGCATTCGCACTCGCACTCGCGACTAACGACCTGTTTACAGCACGCCTTTGATTGAGACCAGACACAAAAATTTTCAGTGTCATCATGCGTTATATATGGAACTGCTAATGAATTCATGAGCTCTACGCACAAGTATAGTACGAGCGAAGTGAGAGCCAAACGCTGTCGCCTTACATCATTACTTAACAGTAGGGTTTCAATATCGATACCAGCTGTTAACGATTCTTATTGAATCGTGTTTTATGTAGTGTATACTAATAAAGTGCCCATCGCCGTAAGTGATTTCCGCAGCTACGATCCTTGTTTTACCTGATATCGATTACAGATGTCTTGAATTATGAGTATTCCTTTTGTATAACCAATTATCACGTCTATGCGACTGAAACACTTGGATTGCTTTACGAGAAATTAAGGCTACTGGGGTGGTGCCACTGTGATTTAATTATATTACCTCCTACCGTTTGGCATGACTAAATATTTATAATTATCATTTTTACCAACTCCAAATATGTGATACAATTTTAACGCACTCTCCTTCAATCTAGAAGGAGGTAGGATTAAAACAATAGCATTCAAGTAAAAGGTAGATATAGCAAAAACAGCCTCTAGCTGCTATCTCAGACTCATTTTTCAATTCGGTTAAAAGAGTCGCGATGAACTAGAATCACACACAAACGGTCTACTACCTTAAGGTGTCACAATGGACACTAAACCTCAATATGTATATACTTCATAGAATAAATCTACATGTTAGATAGAACACAAGTATCGCCGCCAATTAAAATTGCAAACCGCATCCCTCATATGCAAACAGGACACGCCTTGCCATCGTCCGCCGGATATAACATCATAATGCCATTATTTTTAGACGATACCCACAATCGGTATTCAAATCACACGTGCTGATATAACTAAACTACTCTAACGACGCTAAATCACCACTTCATTGTTAGATATGTTAAAAAGGATAATACGCAGTCTATATGGGTATGATGAATCAGTATTCACAGCTGGAGCGACCAATGTGGAAGTAGACACAAAATAAACAAAAATATTTACATCAGTAAATCGTGTTTATATGACGTAAAAGTGTTTTGGGAAATTACCCTTCAGCATTAATTTATAAGTTTTTTCCTTCAGTATTGCTTTGTTAGTAATCGAAACGATTATCCTGTTGGACAGATGTTCATAGCCTATTATATCAATGAAAAACCTAAAGAGACAGCTAGTGTAAGTTATAATTTTAATCATTTGTATCGTGCACCTGTTCATTTATACTATTGTATTGTAACTCTCAGCATGTCCCTAGAGTGTCTAGACAATCAGTCCGCGAATCTTTACAATGTATACATCTTCTAATTCATATAATATATGATAATGCGCATTGGCCAGTAAAAGGAAAAACTAATCGTCGTCGTCGTCGTCGCTGGACATTTGGTACTCATGTAGCAGACGACCATGCACCGACGCCATTGAAGGGCAGCTCTCCCACTTAATTTACCTCGTACCTAATCAAGGCGCCAAAAAAACAAAACTTTATCGCTATGTCATATATTTTTCAAACATCTTGTAAAAATGACTCTTATTTTTAACCGACTTCAAAAAGAAGAGGTCATCGATTCATCTGTATGTTTCTTCTTTATATATTTGCAACCGAACCTCCCTCTTCATTTCATATACCTCCTTCTTGGCACTCTTAGCACCGATATGAAAGTTATTAATTATGTTTCACTTTTTGGTTAATTATGAAGTCGGATCTATTTTTAGTTAAAGAGTTTGTTGCACACACAAAGACAATTTTACACGGTAAAAAGATGGACTTTGCAGGATTGACAGTTACGAGTACCTACAATACAGTTGGTATGAGTAGGTATTTGTCACAATCCGAATTAGATCACACTCATCGACCTCACAATGTAAAGCTGCGCTTGCCAAATAAAACGTTAATTGACATCATTGACATCATATTGGCAATTGATAAATTAAATTACCCATCTATGGTACTGTCACTTGGACACAAACAAAGGCAAGTACCTACTCTAATAGGAGATTCGCGGATATCTACATTCATCATTTTTGTATTGCAGGGGGTCAAACAGGATTCCTAAAAATTATAAATACTATTCTACACGCATTTACTCTTGAGTGCCATGGACACATTCAAAATTTGATAAATCTACATCTGAAGTCTAAACTCATTTTTCAGAATTCTGACTAGCCGGGAGCTGAACCCGAAACCACCTCCGTCTCACACTAGTGCGATGACCATTTGCCATTTATTCATAGACCTCGGACATCATTCTAGTTTATCAGTGTAGTATATCACAAAAATATATAATTTAAAATTATTTGAACAATATTATAAGCTACGCAAGTTCCGAAAATACTATACTCACAGCGATACGATTCGATATTTCTGGAAATTGAAACAGTGAAAAGCCGACATCTGCAAAGCAGATTCATCCTCTGACTCGATTGCCCAAAACCCTGCAGTCCATATGGACGTGAGAAACAGTCACATTTGTTTTCGAAAGAAAGACTCATTATTTTTACGATAGGTACTGCTCATTACCGCGGAAACACATGGGAAATGTTGATCCCTTGCAAATGTTTTACAGCTACTTATAAACTGTAATTAGTTTAAGGGATTTGAATGAATTTCTTCAGCTGCATGCTTTTCAATGTATTTAAACTATTTTTATCAAGTTTTTGAAATGCCGACGTGTAATCATCGATTCGATTATAGTAAAGAAATAATGAGTATTCTATCACTGTATAGTTCTTGAGATTAGTTCTATATTGCTATGTACAAAAGTGTACGAAATATATTATGGTCTAATTTAATCTACTACCTACTATTTTATCATATCTAATTTATTACACAAAGGAAAGCATTAATATTCACTAATGCAGCAGTAACTAATATTAATTAGCAAAAAAATACGGCTATAATGTAATTATAAAAATAATTATTGAAACCTTAAGTTTTCTGTTTGTTTTTTTTTGGGAAGTTTGGTTAAATATTTATTATTTATAAAATGTCTGCTAAATTTCATAAGTAAATAGAGCGATTTAGAGATTTCTTGTTTAATTGAGTAAGGCAAAGTTCGTGTTTAAATGAGCCAGCGACCTTGGCTTTATGAAGATTCCTAGAAGACATTAGGTAAGTATTGATATCAGTGTCCACGGTGATGAAGTCAAAAAATTCCCTTGGTGTTACCTGGCACATATCGATACGCACGTGCACGCAGCTGTGCGCCGCGGCACACGTGTGCGGCTCATGCGCTGCCACTTAGCATTTCCCAGGGCTGTATAACTCTGTGATTTGTTTTTATAACTAACCTAGGAGATGCTTGTATCCATCTCATGGTTAGTTTTCGTCGCTAAAAGGAACCTCAAACAAAATCGATGTAAAAATACATCGCGTCCAAATAAATTCAGGATACAGGTAGCCTTAATCTAAAAACTAAAAGTCTCAATAGACACTAAGCTCAAAATTGGACGGTTTGTGAGAAATAGAGGTTTGAAGTTGGACCAAAATATTGATTAAATAATAGCGCTATACATTTTAAGAGCTTAAATCCTTTGCGATTACCTTAAATGCTTGCACACATGAATACGATGCATAGTTACCTATTCTGCATAACTACATGTACAACCGAAAATACTCATATATGTATGTGTGCTTTACTACATCAAATACCGTAACCAATTCATGCCGGCCTTGAGGGAAACATTTTGAGTACAACATCGAAGCAATACATAAGTGCTTCGGAAGGAAGTTTTTTCTTACTGGGATACAGTAATCTTTATACGGAGTACGGTAGCAACTGAACACCAGAGAACAAGAAACCAGATAACGAAAGTTGGACCGTTATGTCAAATAATGTGATTAATACTGACTTTGTTTACTTGACATTGTTAAAGTCGTTTCGTTTTGTGTTTGTGTATGTATGACGTGATCATTGTACCGGTCTGCCAAGCCGAGGGAAAGACCAGATCCACGAGGTCATTTTGATTTTATTATAATCTATAACCACACTGCTCAGATTGTATTATAAAACTTTTAATAGTCTAAAAGGAAAATTAGCCAAAGTATGTACACTACACATTTCTATAGAACTAATATTACATATCTCATGATACAATCTTTATATATTAGATAATTACATCATACATCGGGTAAAATAAAATTATGATTTGCTTACAAAATTGAATCAAAAAAGTTAGTGCTAGTTTTTTTATAGTATGAAAGTAGCAAACGAGCATAAAGTCCATTTATTGTGACCACTACCGTCCTCAGACATTTACAGCCTACCTCCCATAGGCAAAAAGCCCCATAAGACCTCAAATACATTACTTATCCTGAAGACTAAAATGTATAGGGCCGAAAAACACACCTCTCCAACCAAAACATAAGGATTGCTTTGCGGATGGTTAAGAGAGTGCCGATGGCAACTCCTTTATCAGACTAGAAACAGTTATATTGTATCAAAATGTTTAAATTGTATTACAAATTAGCATAGTACCTACATGTTTAGTAAAACAATTGGGAATGTTTGTTACACATATGTATAATCACAAACATATCGAAATGTAGCGAGCTACAATGATGCCATGATGGCAACTTTAAATTGAAATAACGATATGATATCTGGTTCGAACACTACGAACTTACTGATTCATTCGTGCGACGTAACCGAATTCGATAACAATCAATAAAAGTTCGATTCTGGTACGAGTTGATAATAGTAATCAATAAAAATATTTTTCGATATTCATAATTATTACTAGGTTGCTACCAAACAATATTTATATTTCTATATTAAAGAAAGTCCCTTGTAGTATGACTGTCGACAATCCGCAATTTGACTAGCCAAAGACATTTTTAAATATATGCTATCAAAAATGTAGCTATAAAATTACAATATTTAGATTGACGTAATTTGTCCATTTCAATGTAACAAGTACATCTAAGTACTAAGCTCAGTAAATAAAAATCATCCACACAATCAACGCACAGTTGCTAGGACAATCAAACCAAACCCCATTTTGTAGATAACAAACCCATATTACAATGCACTAATGATATGCCCCCAACAGTAATAACATCCCACAACAGTACGTAATCATAAAATCATCGTAAGTTCAACTAAACAATCGCTTCCCTTGGCAACATTTGGCGATCACCTTTAGAAAGCAAAGGTTGGTTGTAAAGCGTTATCGCCATGTGCGCGTGCACGTGTAAGGAAGTGGCCGTCTGCACGCAAATCTGTGCAGCAGATTCTATCGGCAGCGACACATGGCCACACATCTGACACTGATAACGACAAGTGAGGATTACAGGAGCCCTGACAGTAGTAAAGTTGACGTTGTAAAAGTGCATTGAACTGGATGCATCTTACAAGAATTGGTTTGAAGTCGTAGCTTGTCTTCGCAACACAATCTCATTATTAATGATTTATAGCAGCATTGTAATGTGTCTTGTTTGACGGCTATGTTAGAGTAAAAAATAATAAAATTTTACTTTTCTATAGGGGTAGGATGGGAATATGATCTCATTTGATGTTAAGTAATCTCTGCCGTCCATGGCTATTTCAAACCGAGCTTCCCATATACATATATCCATATGATCCACAAAAGTTTAAGTGTACATTACAATTTTTAGTGGACGTTAAATATCTTTAAACTCACTTCAAATGCACTATAAATTCAAGGTTTCTCTGCAAAAAATCATAGGCACCTACAGAAGAAAGTATTTGTTGATTGAAACTCTTAACTCTTTTAGAGGTATCTATTTCCACCCATGCCACAATACTTCCTCTAAAGATTGCCTATTCTCGTAAAATATAGTAATAAAACACAACTTATTGTATTTCCTTATTGGAAGCAAATAAATACATGAAATAGGAATGCACGTGCGTGCAGTAAAATCTGAAGGTTGCAGGAAACGGCTCTAGTACTAACTAGTTCCAATTACTAGTAGTTTTACGAAACAGATGTCGAGTCAATTTATATGCATACATTTATATCGAATGCATACTTAATAGAAATCACTAATTGAATCTCACACTCTGCGTTTCTATCTGAATTTCTTATTTCTTATAATCATAATCTAATTTAATGGATCGCTGGAAGATAATATAGAACAATGCGAACATATGTACGTACTTAGCTTGATATGATATCTGGTTCGAACACTACGAACTTACTGATTCATTCGTGCGACGTAACCGAATTCGATAACAATCAATA
>DWNR01001657.1:0-14556 GCA_018250455.1 Polygonus leo | reverse complement strand
TATATATAAAAGGCAAAACTGATTAACTGACTGACATATCAACGCACAGCCGTAACTACTGTACCTAGAAACTTGAAATTCGGTACAGGGGTGCCTTTCATGATCTAAGTGCGCACTAAGAAAGGATATTTGGAAATTCTACCCCCAAGGGGTTTTTGACTCCTATGCGGACGAAGACGCTGGCAAAAGCTAGTCATTTTATATTTCCCAACGCTCGTGGTCTTATTGACTTAACATACCTCCGCGTCGGAGGCTCGCTAAACAATGTAAATGGAGCATACAGCGTCACTATGCGCGCTCTAAATAGTAAATGTGCTGTATGGCTTCCACTGGGTCACTTGCTGTTTGAGGACTGTTTTGGTAGCCTACTTGAGTTTAGGTTGAGGGTGTTGGCAATTAGGGTTATATAATTTTTAAGGTTCTGTATGTATATGCATATGGTCAACAGGATCCTAAGACTGATTCTGCTGTCCTCTCGTCTTTCCATCTTATATTTTAATCATATGAGGTACACACTTAAAATCAATGTCAGTGCCCTTGGTGAAAACCGAAAGTATGACTGCTATAACAACAAATAAATCAACAAAAAGACAATGAGGTAAATGCCGTCTTTTAGTGTATTTTTTCAACAGAACACAAGCGCTATCTGATGAAAAATATTGTACGATATGAATCAGCACACACAGTATACACACACATACATACAATTCAGTTACGTACATTAATGTAACTTTCATGATTCTATTAACACCTAACAACGGTACATGCAATCAATACGTACATAAAATTTAACTATCTGAGCAAAAAATGTAATATAAATAAATAGATTAATTGGTTAATAAACTGTTGGTAAGCTTCCTTGATTACTACATAGTAGGAATGTAATAACGACAAAACAAATTAGCGATGGAATTATTAAAAACTATTTATTAAAGCAGATGACTACTAACCAAATAACTGTACAAATTACAGTATAAAACTGTAAGTTTTAATATATTTTGAGATGCAGTTCTATAAAACTGTTTAAAAGTAATTTTAGAATCCCGTTTCTAACGGGTGCTACGGGACCCTATTACTAAGACTTCTGTCTGTCCGTCCCTTTGTCACAGTATCTCTTCAATCCTAATAGTCTACTTCAACATGTATTTTTTCCTTCTTTTAATTTCTATTGTTCACGTGACATTATAACGCATGCCGGGTAACAAAGAGAATAAAATCAAAGCAAATAAAGAAACAAATAGAACACAGCATTTTTCACGGAATGCCCCAGATTTGCTCAGTGAGCTGTCAGCGTTCATATTAAATTACGTATTAAGGGTAAACATCAGCATGTATCTTCTACTGGGAATTGGTCACTAGGCCTAGTTCCGGTAACACTATTACTAGGTACTAGAAGTAGCAATATTAGAAGCGATGGTAGTGTTCGAAACAGTTATATTTATATCATGTTGTCTTAACTAATATAATAAGTGTGAATTTCACGCATTCATCATCATGAAAAATTGTATACATATAATATGGGATACAGAAAGTGCCACAGCATACCTTTTATCGACGAAAAAGCACTGATCCCGTGGGATATAAAAATACTAAACTTCGAAAAAGATGAAAATGTTGTCGTGTGCGAAGCCACAGCCAGGAACTAGTTTAAATATTTAAGTAAAGAGTAAAGTCCTGGGTGGTTGACAGACTAATCAACGTAGGGCCTACAATGCTAAAGCTGAATCATGAAGTTCGGTCAATTTATGCCGTTGACACCTGTTATCGATGGATTTTCAAAACAAGGATTTCAAAGATGTGTGTGCACTAGTGTGAACTGGTTCAATGGTTCATGGTGGAATTCAATGCAAACGCAGATCGTGAGCAAATTCAAAATCATCCAAAACTTTTTATAAATAATGAAATTTCGCATAATGAAATACTAAAATGCATCATTACGTCATTGACCTTTTAAATTACCAGATGAACTTATAACAAAATAGATATTTCGAAACCCCGATTTAATGAGATAGTATTATCAATCAATTACACATTAATCTCAAGATAATTACATCAATTAAATACGTATCAAATCGTGGTCACGAATTTGGAATCATATTTGGCGTGCGACTCATTAACATGGTATTGTTCAGGTTGATAGAACGTGATTCGCATTGAAAGTAAATAAATTAATTCGTATAGTATGGTAAGTGGTCACTGCAGGTCATGTGCATCTGTAATCAACCTCATATAGGATTGGAGTACCTTTGATCAGTCATCGATGCATTGTTGACTATTGCATTGAGGATTTATTAACACACCACTTTTCAAAAAAGATGTGTAAGGGCTTTATTTCAAACCCGGCGATGCATAAGCAACTAACCTGAATTATTCAAATTTTCAAAATTGAAAACTTTACATATCTTATTTGAAAGGTGTAAAGAAAGAGATAATCTTGCCTACACAAGAAATCTTTAGGGGAAGTAGCGGTCTTGTACAAGCAATCGAACTCGGATAATATTTAATTCCTAAATTTAAATTGATTACAAACGAAGTACGCGCATATTTCTCGTCAAATGGACTACATTCTCGTTTGCTACTTCTACACTATAGAACACAGCAAGCATCACAGTTATATAAAATGCTCGTCACTTGCGTCATGTCACGTGAAGTGCTCTAATTTGTCAGCGCAGCCAGTTCTTTGTGCTTTTAATTAGCTCCATTTGTCACGCTTACTTATACGATACCTACTTAGGGGCCTAGCCACGAATGCAAACACCGCGACGGTTTATAAAGGTAGTAAACAATCCTGCAATCCACGACATGGTAAATGATCACTGCCGAAGATAAAAATCTGTATCAAACCCATAAGATTAAATTGTACCGAAGATTGATAAAGAATGCGTTGTTATCCTTGAGGACTAAGTTGTTCGCCTCGTGTGTTAATGTAGGCGGTAACCACGCCTCTCCAAAAACAAAATACAAAAAAATATTTACTGAGGATTATGATAGTGGCAGTATGTATGTATACCTGGTTGACGTACAGGAGTAGAACTTGTTATTATGAGAGTGGCGGTGGCACGCAGCTTCACAGCGAACGTAACATAATTAGGGTATGTGCATTCATTGTTTCATGTACGAACGAAATTCAAATACTTTAAAAATGGCCCTTTCGGAAATTGGAAAAAATAATACGCGTCTCTAATCGAATCTATTCATTTATTGTCACTTCACTGAATTTCTTTCACTTTACCTATGATACATTCAGTCTTGCTGCATTTCTCATCGCCCGTCGCCAGTCGCTAGCGTGAGAAGTTCATGGCCACGCGCTTAAACTCCAACGCCTTACAACAGATGTTTTGACGCATCCATAGATGGACAGTGAATGGAGAATACTTTAGGAGTTTTCTATGATGTATTCAAGTAATTCTAGGTTTTAATTAACTCAATTAGCACTCTAAATTATCATGTTTCAACGGATTTGTTGCACCTCGTATGGACATTACATACCTGCCTACGTTAGTTGAAGAAACTATTGACTTTCTTACTTTGACCCATTTGCGTTTCTTTTCCGGATTGATTGCGACCTTATAAAGACTGATAAATAGCAGTCTAGAAATATTAATTGAATTTTCAAGGTTCTGATACTGATTGACAAAGCAAGTAGTAAGATAAATATAGGCAAATACATTATAAGAATAAATGTATTTTGTCGTAAATGTAATGAATAATTATTTTTGGACATATGCAAGTAAAACTATGAAAACCATGCAAAATAATTGAAAATGTTGCTTAATCATGAGTGTTGATGAGTCTGAATCACATTACTGTTCTATATATGTAGTTATTGAACAGACACTCCATTTAATGATAATAAACAGTTGATATGTAATCAAATGAAAATAGGATTGTAGTTCCATTAGTGGTCCACCGATAAAGGCGCTGATATTTGAGGACAAGATATGACATCTAAAAAGTACGGCAGCGACAACTGGGCGACGGATGGTTCGGCGCTATGCCGTGTGCCACGTAATTTCGGCAAATTGTCATAACTTACTAAACCACACCGAACGTGGTTGAAAGTTCGGCGACGTACTTTAACTTGTTAAACGGATATTTAATAAATAAAATCAATTTTCATAGATTACTTAAGAACCGTGGCATAGCGTACACGTAGAATCGTCCTATGGAGAATCAAGAAGCTGATGATGGCAAATCAATAACGAAGTTCCTGTACAGCCAATCAGCATTCTGGTTACATAACAATACGATCACAATCAACCCTCAGTAGTTTTCACTGCTATTGTTCTGGCCACTAGAGATTGAAAACACTTGAAGCAATTAACATTCAACACGGCTCTAGATAATTGATATGCTGACACACTTCCGCATACTTGTACATAATTATGCCCACAACAATATTTATACGTGCATTAAATGTCGCATACTTTGTTTCTTATCTTTTTGCTGGTCAGCAGTAATATAATTGGAGCTTGCAGTTTTTTTTTTGGTAATATATTTTAGAAGTAGCTAACGAAGCTGTCTACCTCGTAGTTAGGCACTTATCACACTGCTTTACGCCCCGCGACGAACCTCGCAGGCGCATTTTTTCCTGTAGTACTTACCGTACATACACATCTCAGTTTATACAAAATAAAAGCTTGGTTTCTATATAGTGGTATTTTATTCAGTACCCCTATACTCAATTATGGTTGATATCTTTGTCGATTGCTATTAAGTTGGCAACACTTTTTAACTATTACAGGATTGGCGCGAACTAGTCTAATAATGAATTTCATAAGTATTGCATTCTTAGCAAAAATAGTATGCTATCTCGTTTCTCTCTATTATCTCCGTCATCACACTGATATGAATAGAACACACACACACACAAACACAAACCCCGTTCTTGGCACCGACATTTTTAATAGTCGTCCGCTCCATCGCGAATGCGTTGCAGTGTGAGGACTGACTTAGAACGAACACCCTAATCGATAGCAGTCGCACCTATTATTCGGACTACAAATGTTTTTACCTTTGAAGATTAAGTTGTTCACCTTGTATTAAAGTTTGGTCGGCTACCACACCTCTCCAACCATATAATAATTGCTTTGTTGAAGAATGGGTATGACAGAAGTACCCCCAGGTTATGTACAATATTACTGGCATGGCTTTGCCCTCGGTCTTTTCTCATCTAAAATATTACACTACCAATCGACATATCCATTAAAAAAGTGTACAACAAACGATCTTCCTGGTTCTCAGGGATTTTACACATCAGTGATCAACCACAGACAGGATTCAATCGTAAATGAGTATAATTGCAGGTGTCCATAGTGGAAATGACCACTTATTATCGAGTCCATTCCACGCTTTTCCACTTCTCAACTCTAAACACACATGTTATCTAGTAATAGAGCACTTAATCTTGACCTAAACCGTAGTCATATCTACGTAGCAATTAATTAACGGCGCAGTATCATTATCACTGAAGTATCACGTCACTCACGTTGCAACTTGCGTGAGGCTATCTCTCAGACACTTCCCGAAGCAGATAAATCATCGACATCGTTGACACTGGTAAACAACACTTCGTGTGTTAGACGCTACATTGTGTTTACATAGTGCATGAGAATCCGCTAGACGGCAAATTATTGTAAATTTATCTCTAAATATGGGATGAACCCACTTCATTATTCTCAGTATGTTGAAAAACACAGTGTTAAGACCTTAATCCAACATGACCAAAGAGATGAGAGGAACTTAAGTAGTGATTTAGATTTTTTGTTTCTTCGTTTGTCTGTGAGTTTGTGCATACTAATCTCAGAAACAGCTGATCCGATTTGATTGCGGTTTTCACTGACGTATGGGGTCAAACTTTACTTAACATTCAGTGTTAAGTGAAGAAAAGCTAAGTGATTTTATTTATCGATTTTATTTGTCGTATCTACACCAAAATTTGTTTAAAAAGTGTATTACCGCGTGTGAAACCGCGAGCACTAGCTAGTTGCAAAATATATTCATATCCTCGCAATGAGACCGAAGATGCAATAAAATTTGGAATGATTGGAAATGGAAAGTCCATTTGCCAATATGTTCGTAATTTATCCTCTATCAAGCTAAAATCTTAGTTAAAGTCGCAGATTAGATTGCACTATAAAGATCTAATCTTCAGATTTCTAACATGTAGTGGGCGTTCCGTTGCTCAATGTAAACATGTTGTTTATGTCAGGCGTGCGTGGTGCCTTCGGGCTGTGGTGTAGTAAAGTTGGCTTGGTGTTTATGGCAGTGCTGCAGGGGTTTAGGTAAGATGTAGGACTTTATAGACTTTCTGATAGCAACTGATGTTAATGGTTACGATAAAACTTGCGGCCGTTTCGAATAGCCTATCTAACTGTCGATGCTTAATGAAGATAGACGAATCTATCAATATATTCTTACTTCGTCTTAGTATAATAACTGGAACTGTTTTCGGATAGAAGAATAATAGATTTAACAAAAAACAAGATAACATTTTAATGGATATTTTAAAGAACAAACCAAGAAGAAAGAAAATTATAATTATTAACATTTTAGACATACTCAATACATGTTAGATTTAATATGCTCATTAAAAGTTCAAGGAAAATGTAAACATTGATGGATACTCTTACAACACCATTACATATTATACTATTTGAGATTAAAACTTTAATAGATGCAAATAGGTTATATTATTCCGCTTGAATCTGTTGTCGGTACATTATAATCATTAAAAAAATTAATTCAGGTTTTAAATATTCTCATTCGGAGAGGAGATTCATGACCATCAGTGGGACAATATGTCTAAATAAACCCCAAGAGAATTTTTTGTCGCAAAAGTAGCTAACCAGCATGTAGTCCATCTGTTGGTAAGTGGTCACTGCCGCCCATGGACATCAGTAATCATCCCCAAGTACAATTAAGTCATACCTAAAATTGATCACAGATGCGTTGCTATCCCTGAGGACTAAGATGTTCGCCTCGTGTATAAGTGTAACCGGCAACCACGTCTCTCAAAACCGAAACACAATAATTGCTTCACGGAGGACTATGAGGGTGGCGGTGGTACTTCCCCGGTCGAAATAAACGTGTTCTACCACCTGGTACGTATCCTCAAGAGGATACGAACATCAAAACGTTATCAATCAGTACCACTGACGGATTTCCTCCATTTTGTTTTAAAGATAAGGTGAGAAGCTGGAGGTGTGAGCTTCTCATGCAACAATCACTGATCAATACTTCCTGTACAATTGATAAACTATCTTGAGTACTGTTTAAAGTTGTTGCTACAGTCGCCTCGGGTAATCCGCCCTTACCGTTGAAAGATTAAATATCTGCAGACACAGTTATATTTTTATACTTTATTTCCTTATATACAATTACACTTTAACAACAATTTATATTTAGTTATACTATACGTATATACTGAATATAAATTGTGGCATTGTAATTCTTAACTTTTGAAAGTGTTGAAGATTTTTGAAAGTTCGTTAATTAATATACACCCGTAGTAAGTGAAGCGATAATTTTTTTTTTTATTAAATCCTATAAGATTTCAAATGTCCATGACAAATACCATTCGATTTCGAAGTGCCTACTCGTTTATCAATTTCCATTTTACAAAATTTAACAATTTAATTTAATAACAACTTTTACTCAACTTGTTCCCTTTAACGTACCATTCTTACTTTCCATTTGATGGTTGTGGTCAAACGTGAACCTACTTAACCATATCTATATAACTATATAAAGTCAAGCTAACTGGCTGACTAACTGAACTATCAACGCACAGCTGCACACGTGGGTTTAAGGAGCATGATTTGATGCTTGATTATTATTTTAATGATGTAAGTGAGAAATTAAGAAAGGTTTTTGATCCTGCTATACAGTTGCATATCTTATAGTACATTTTTGGTTCCACTTTCTGCAATAACGCTTTCCTGCAAAATTTTGACCATCACTTGAGAATTTTTACTTTTTCTTATTGTACAAAGGTCGCAAAATAGGATGCAGTCCATCTACTATTAAGTAGTCACTGCCGCCCATGGACTTTAATAATCATCCCCAAGTAAGATTTAATCTAACCTCAGGTTGACCACAAATGCGTTGCTACCCCTGTGGACTAAGATGTTCGTCTCGTGTGTATTGCCGGTACCACGCTTCTCTAAACCGAAACAAATTTGTTTAAAAACGCTCTACGCGTACCTACTCTGTGAACTGTAGATGTAAGATAAAGGCACGGAATTTAATTGTTTAATCTTTCAATCAGCATCCGCGGTACAGACTGCGGTAAGTCGAAGGTCGTTCGCAGACCTATTGTATTTGGTAACGTTTGTAAGGGTCTTGTAAGGAATTGTTTTTGAGCAATTGCAGTATAAATGTAAGGATTAATTTTGCGGCATCACACTAAACATAATTACAGTTCATAATAAACTAATTCTCGAAATAAAGAAAATAACATGTCCACAGTTACTACATTTGTGGGTAGGATTCGTCAAGAAAGATATTATGTGTTATGCAAATTATTTTTGGAACTTTACATAAGATTTCAATCTTATAAGAGGTTGGTTAGTTTTCCATAGGCGGCACAAACCACTCACCATCATACACCTATTTTGTGTAACTTGCAAAATAAGAAACCAAAATATTTTGTTTGAAAAGAAGCAGACGTTCTTGCGTTTAAAATTTACACTAATCAACACACAACGCAAATTTAAAGCGAATTTAAAAACTTCAAAGCGGTCACTAACGAGATGAAAGCATGAAAACAGAAAGTCAATTGCGTCGCCTTTGCTCCGGTGTCAATTGGCGGGATTGGCCGCTTCCGTCTGCGATGTGGCCTTTGTGCTCTTGTTTACGAGCCACGGGTCCTGGCGTGCACCTACGTGCATGTGTATACTATTTGCCAACTTGTACAAACGAGCAGATAAGAACCCATGATTTTATGGTATCCCATGTTCTAGTTTTGTTCCTAGTTCCCAAACCGGCATACAGACATGAGGTTCTTCAGAAAAGTTGTAATTGGAACTCTCCGTCGTTCACGGAACTCTATGACATAAGGTTCTTTAAAAGAAGGGATTTCCTTCAAAGAACAAAGAAATTAATATCTAAATGCAACTTACACTTAATTCTTACAGTCCAATTCGAAGTTTGTCACTTTACTCTCTATTGGCGATAGTGGCTACTTACCATCGGGTAAAAGGCACGAAATTGAAGTTTCTAAATTAGAGCAAAAAATATCATTGCCAATTAAATAAAAATAGGTAATGAAAGTACTTGAAATGACTTTTTAATTTCAAACCTTGTTAAAATCAAAAGCAATACGTTTCATTCATCATATGCACATTACTCTAATATGTACGCTAATACGGAATTGCTTAGTTTAATTCAAGTCAGTTTAATTATTCATTGAACGGTTCCTTCCACTGAGTAGGTTTTCATTAAGTTCAAATTTAACGCATTTGCCGAAGCTAATGGCATTAAGGCTTCATTTGAAATGATAGTCCGATGGCAGTCTTATTAGATTGGATTGGCCCCGATCCTCCATTGGTCAAGCGGTACTGTTTGTGGAGAATTAAATTGCGGTTTAACAGTAACTGTTAAGAGGTATAAGGTATTGTTGTTTTATAGGTGATTTTACCGACTTACATTTACTGCTAACATAACCACTTATCAGTAAAGGTAATTCGGTAAGATTCTGCATGCTTATTAGGAGTTGAAGGTTCGAATCAGGGAATTTCTTTTTTTTGGACATTTTTATGCTTAGAAAAACAAAAAATCTCAAGTCTAAATTGTACCAAACTGCCAGCACAGTAGACTTATTACCTAAATCTTTCTCATTCCGGCCATTCCTTACAATGGGACAATAGTAAATTTTGTATGTTGATACAATTGCTGTGCTGTATGTATGTGTTGTATATGAGATATTAGACCAGAAATCGTTTGAATTTATCGGTCGAAAACATAGATTATAGAAACAGATAAATGTATCAATCAATCAAATCAATGATTTATATGAGTCCAAAAGTAAATGTTTTGAACTTAGTGTACATGGCAAGTACACCGACGTTTTGTAAAATTATAGATTTTTTTAGTCCTACGGCGTATTAAAATTTGATTAAGATTTTTCCAGATGACAGTCAAAGCACGTATAAGTGATTGCGAGCGGTACGACAGTAATTTACCCATTTTGTACATAATAACCGTCTCAAGGTCAGAAATTTAGCACATCTCATTGTTTTACGATCTTTGAACTAAACCAAGAACAAACAATCGATCAATGACGTCATTAGCTCTAAACATTAATATTGATTTACCAGCGACGCCCACTACCTCTTGATGGCGACCTTTCGCGCGACCGCTAAGGAATCCGCTACTTGTGCATATGCATGCATATTTATTTATATGTATTTTATATGTATGCATGTTTGTGTACCTCATTTATTATCTCAATGTCTAACACGGCTTCCTACTTAACCCTATTAATAACTTTGACAGACCCGAATTTGATTGTGCTAATGCTGTTTACGTTGTAAGTTACGTTGTATGATTTTAAAAAATTACCTTATTGATCGGATACACGAATAATAAATAAAGGTTATTTAAATTATTGTATAAAATATATTTAAAGATCTTATTTGTATCTTAGGTATCTTATTGAACGACTAATTGACTCAAAGAAAAGTAAATTGTGATGTGAAAGCAACATTTTTGCAAATGCAATAAAAGGAAAATCTGTTTTTTTTTTACGATTTTGTTATATGTTATGTTTATCTATTAAAATAAAGCTTAATCAATTTTCGTAATTTTTTTTTAACGGTAATAAGTTAGCGCTTGACTACAATCCCACCTGATGGTAAGTGGCGATGTAGTCTACGGTGGTAAAGCGCACTAACTTAGTAAAAGCCTATTCACTCTCGACTTAAATACAAATATACATTATTATATATATCTACATTATTTATACATTGAGTATTAAGTAGTACAATTCAATGTCAACTCTATAATTTCACATTTTATATCTACAAAAAAGTGCTGAAGTCTACTCTACACTTTCGCTACTCCGCTTTACTCAAACGAGAAAAGTTTATCAATTTTATCACTCCACCCACAGTGATCTTGACCTTTGGCGCGCGCTCGCCAAATTCGCACTAATGTTTGAATAAATTTACTGACTTAAAACTTTAGTAATTGCTTGCTTTCCAAAACTGTACATATTTTGTTTTAACAAATTTTGGATGGAGAAAACTTCTTTATATACAATGATAAAAAATAGTGTTTTAAGGCCATTGTCCCACTGGAGTTTTCTTAGTGATATCCGAGCGTCAGCGATTCTCCAACGTCGACTTTCTAAGATAGTCGTCACTGCCGCTCATGGACATTAGGAATCATCCCCAAGTACAATTAAATCATACCCTAGTTAGATCACAGATGCTGTTGCTACCCCTGAGGACTAAGATGTTCGCCTCGTGTATAAGTGTAGCCGGCAACCACGCCTCCAAACCGAAACAATATTTGCTTCACGGAGGATTATGAGAGGAGCATGGTAGTTGTGACGGCGTCGGAGGATCTCTTGACGCTTACCAACGCTCTAAAATCGCCAATGGGAAAGCAGCCTTTCTTATGCTTTCGCTAGTGAGAAAGCAGCCTAAGAACTTATTTTTTTTAAGCCAGAGTTGTTTTTATTAAAGTTTATTTATCAATTTTATCACCAGCCAGTGGTCTTGACCTTTGGCGCGCGCCCGCCGCGGAATCCGCACTAATGTTTGAATAATTCGTCGTGTGACTCATCCTCGTATAAATAGCCGATTTTATTAGTCATCTATATACAAGTACGTGTTTTTGTGTACTGTTTTGATTTCGTATTTGGACATGATCAAAAGGATACGCAAACAGTTGCAGTTTATTTTTAAATTAAGGAATGATTGAAGTAAGGTAGTTTTGAAGAGTGTGTTGGGGCACTTATGACATTATTTAGTTTTCATATAATGAAACTAAACAAATATGACTATTATAAAAATTGAAAATATTAGTGCGGTAACAGAAAATATTATTTCGATCTTATGATAAAGAAAAAAATGTTTGGTCCTTTGAATTACTTCAAACAATAAATTAATAATCAGCACATATGGTATAATAAAACCATTACACTACAGTCTAATAAAGTCACAGGTAATGCATAGTGCAGCTATTAGCCTCAGGACGTTATTAAGGTGAAAAATAATAATCCTCGTTAAACAGCATATCCGCATATTTAACATTCACAATGACAGCACTACAGGGAGTGGCGCCGAGCTCCTTAAACTTTTAACGCGGAAATGATATGCAGGAAAGATACGGTCAGTGATGATGAGATTATACAGATAGGTAGATTTTATTGATTGGTTTTACACGAAAGTGATGTGCAATGACACAACGATGATGACGAAATAAAACAGATGATTGATTGGTTTGTTTAGTACGTATTCTTATGTGTCGTTTTATGCAAAATATATATTTACTAATTGGTCCAGGCATATAAAGGTAACAAACGAGCATGCAGTCCACCTGGTGGTGGTAAGTGGTCACTGCCGCCTATGGACATCAGAAATCATCCCTAAGTATGATTAAATCATACCTAAGTTTGATGACAGGTGCGTTGCTACCCCTCAGGACTAAGATGCAAATATGTCGATGAATCACGATAAACACAATACGAACGTGGACTATAACTACGAATTTCATATATTTGTGAAAATAAGAAATAATTCCCCAATTACTCGGCATGCCGTTTTGAAAAAGTCGCAAGCTTTGTGAAAGTGTGGTCGGATTAATTGCGTTTCGAACTGTCAATCGGCCAATCGGAGAGTTTTGCGACCAGTTTTTATTCGTCGGACTCGCGTCTGGCTGTAATTAATTTTAATTAACATAACGCCGCGGATAAAAAAACCGCACGACAAATTAAAAGTCGTGCCCGAGTCGAATTCCTTCGGTGTCCGTATGCGCTTAATCTTAAATCTGGTTTAGAAATGTCTTAAACCTATACTAATATGTTAATATAAAGGTAGTTTTTGTTGCAACGTGCCAGTCTCAGGAATTCTTGGCTAGATTATTTAGGTAATTCCCAAGTTGATAAATAAAAATGAGCTGTCGCGGGAACGTCAGGTATGTAAGACATCGATAAGGTTATGTTCAGGTAATATGCATGAAAGTATGGTTTATAACAGACAATAAGGCAAATCGGAAGGAAATGTTAAAAACATGATTGTATGTTATTTTAAAATTTAGAATTAGAATTTTACGCAAAACCCACTTAAACGACCTAATTGCTTTTTTTTGAAAAAACTCAAAATAAGTATAATTATTTAGGTTATTGAATTATAAAATATATTTTATACGTCAATACAGTTTATTTTTAATTCTATGGAAAAACTAGAATTTTTCTAAGAAAAAAATGTACCCAATATGTTCATACATATGACAAATATGTTATTTTATAACTCGCCGGTCTCATTATACCATATTGACACAAGCAAGCAGCTGTTTCCACAAATCCTAAGTGTAAATAATTATCGCTTTAAAATTGGTTCACGGGGTCAAGGAGTTCTAGAGAATATTTGAACAGGTTTTTTCGTTTCGTTAATGAACATATGTTTATCGAAATGTGTTACAAAGACCTTATTTTAACTCAATTAGAGTAATTAAATAAAATTCTATAAAAGTTGTAGCCTAATTGTTCACATGCCGGGTTTCATACAAGTTCTAATTCCAGTCACGATCTTCTAATTATTAATAATTATTGATAACATCATAATCACGACTTGGTATTTTTCATGCTGGACATGAGTTTATTCTTACTATAAGAAAAGTTTAAATGGGCCATAATTCACCAGCTCAGGGAGAAGAATTTGTAGACTACACATACTCTCGAGACAGTCTAGTGACTAGACCAGACTCTAGTCTGTCGTGATTGTTTTCTATCGCGTCAACGGATTTCGAGTGTACGGAATTGACAACTTTAATTGACGACATGCATCATCGCTTCTTTTAATATGAAAAGAATTCTTTAGCCGCATAAAACTCATGCTAAATCCACCATAGATTAATAGGATTGCGAAGCGACATATCGACACAATTCACATCTCCAACAATCCATTACGTTAGATAAGATGCATTCTCGATCAGCTCATAAGAAATCGAGGGCAGATGCCATGATATGCAGATGCAACTTTCTCCCAAGGTCGCTCTATTGTCCATTGTCCCATTGAGCCATGGGAAATGCGATTACCAAGAACTGTGGTGTATGGGTTATCGTGATTATGTTTTTATGTTCTGTGTAATGACGGAGATGGTATTGTAATAGTGTTTTAATTGTGATAAGTTTTGTATTGTAGAGATTTTGTCTCATCGGCTGTTTATGTCTTCGTCGAAATTTTAAACATAGTTCAGATTCGAATAACACTGCAACGAAATGAAGAATAGAATCAGAAATAAGTGATGGGTTTACATACATACATATCTTCACGCCAAATCCCTAACGGGGTAGGCAGAGAGTATCGAGTGCCAAATGGCACGGTT
>DWNR01001656.1:0-14557 GCA_018250455.1 Polygonus leo | reverse complement strand
AAGAAATGACAATTGGAATTAGATAAGCACTTGTAGCATTTGTTAATCTACTGTCTTTTAAAAAAGAATAATGGATAATAAGCCTATAAGATACAAATATATGTAATACAAAGTTCCGACAGCTAAGACGAAATTAACCACACTCATTTGTTATAAGCTATCAAGTCATTGAGATTATTTAATGTAGCAAATAAATAGGCATACATAAGGAAACACGTCACTCAGGATAAACCATGCATTGGTTCAAACATACATAATTGATATCTTAGTGATATTCATATCTTAATATACTTCGCAGGCGGCATATATATATTGAATTTACTATTTGTATACTGATAATAGTAAAATATATAGTGTTGTAATAGTAATTGTCTAAGTACATATTCATATGTGTAATAACTATGGATCTTTGAATACTGAAGTATCAATATCAATTTCACAATCACACACCTACTTCATTAAATCACTCCAAATATATTATTTTCATTTATTACATTGCCACAGAGATATAATGTATGTATAAAGCCTATCACACAGACATAACACATGTCTCTACACAATAAAAAAAGAGTGAAATTCAGAAACTCGTTTTTGAAGTAGGCATAGTGATAATTAAATAATTTAAGTGAAACAGTTAGTAGGTAGGCACCTGCACATTAACGATGCAGAAAATGCCTAAGTCATCTATGTTATGTAGAGTGTAATTACCAGTAATATTTTTTTAAATAAATTTAACTAACCAATGATCATGCTCACTTGATGATAATTGGTTATACCGCCCATTGATTTTGTAATCAATTCCAATAT
This sequence comes from Polygonus leo, assembly GCA_018250455.1. Lineage (NCBI taxonomy): Eukaryota > Metazoa > Arthropoda > Insecta > Lepidoptera > Hesperiidae > Polygonus > Polygonus leo. The sequence continues at coordinate 13,750 of DWNR01001656.1, read as the reverse complement.
AAGTACAGAAATGTATAAAAACCATGACGAGGAGGGATGAAAGACCTTGATCCCCCATTCAGCACTTTATTCCATAGTATTGAGATAACAAATGAGAACGCAGCGATGCAGCATAGTGATGGTCAGTTGCTGTTCATGGGCATCTGTGATCAATCCCAAATACGATTAATTCAACCTGAGATTGATTAAAGATATGTTGCATCCCCAGGGAATATACGCATTTTGGAGCTTATATGTATATTCAATATTGTTACGCCAGTGGTTCTTAACCTTTTAGTGATGACAGATCGTACTGAATCTGTGGACCTGTAATATAATAAACAGTTTAAAATTATACGAAAATAAGAGTATGTTTAATTGTTTTGCAAAAACAATATATTCTTATTGTTATTGCATTTTAGTGCAATTTTCATTACTGCAAAACTGTGCGGTAGCGGAATACCGCTGGTTGAGAAATGCTAGTACACGTTCTATGTGACTTATAAACGTAAATTGTCTTGAGGTTAATGTTAATCTAACCTAACCTAATCTTTAGGTACATACACGAGGTACATTTAATCATAGAGAGTATTATAACTCCTAACCTACTTGTACAATGCGAAGGTGTAAGCTGCAGTTATGTCACGAGTATCGCGCCAGATGTATAAAGTATGTAGATACGGTACTCAGGTACAGTGAACAGTCTGTAATCGGAATCGTGCTATGCCTATTATAATACATGTCTGGATTTTGCATGAGAATAGATACGGCTAAATGATCTCTACCTTTATATGTTTTTGATCGAAATGTTCAAGATAATTATCGATGACGCCATGTGTCTCTTTTTGTCGATATTGTATGGGGTCTTCTTATGTACAATTGTACAATTTAGAAAGGCATCGACTGAGTAGAATTATTGAGTCTCAGGAGGTGGCAGTGGAGACGAGGACATACACGGGGGCCGATGCTGACCGGTTTACAAATTAGTCTAGTGACTTATACTTTGTGCTATCTTTGATTACCTGTGAGTGAGAAGATGACAATGTATTACGGCTACAAGATGGCGTGTCAGACAAGGCACCGACTAGGTCTGATATTCCAGCACATGATGAAGCGTCTATGCGTTTCACCCGAAAAATTAAAGATACACTACATACAGGACGTAAGCGTCAATTAGGTATCATCTTGAAAATGTTGAGCAGAATTTCCTTTCGAAACAAAAAAGATACCTAAGATTAACTACCTACATACGAATTGTGCGAGATACATACATACATATCTTCACGCCAAATCCCTAACGGGGTAGGCAGAGAGTATCGAGTGCCAAATGGCACGGTTCTGACATACTTGCCTAGCTTCTTCCACTTTCATTACTCGAGATACCATATACTTAAAATATTTTCGCTACGTAAAGATGGTATGGTGAAGTGAAGACTGTTGTAAATGTTACGAAATAGGCACAATGTCAAGGTTGCCGCAAGACTGAGGATCGAACGGAATTTTACTGATATTAGCCATTACATAAATGAAGTATTATATAAGGAGCAATGAAAGACAACTCTTTAAACGAAATTAATGAACGTTTTATAAATTAACGCGGGGACTTTATAAAATAATGTACCTACTGTGCATTTTGTACCTGTATTGATTGGAAAAAGTTACATAAATTGATGTATATTTTATGCCTATTTGTTTAAGTTGCGATATGATTAACTGATGTGTTCTAAACAGAATACCTATGCAGATGAGTTCATTATAGGAAACTCTATAGACTCTTATTCTAACACTACTCTGACACCTCCTATGGTAGTTTGACACAATACATACATAATTATATTATTACAAAAATAGGGAGAAATTACATTTGCGTTTTATTTTTTGTAACTAGTCATTTGCTCATAAAATAGGTAATATATTTAGTTCGCCAGCAAAGAATGTAAATTGGCATATCGTATTCAAACGCATCTCTACATCTATCTACGCATCTACATCTATCTACAGGGTGTTTTTGTTTAAAGATGTATTGACAAAGAGTGTCAAATAGTGTGCGATTCGGAGCGGCATCGGCATCCAAAATCAAGGCAACTGTGTAGTGTGTATTCACAGATCGTGTACATATGTATGCAGCACACCGAGTACATGTCGTGTATACTATGCCATGCCGGCTCTAGCCAAAACCAAAATAGCCTGAGCTTGCGAGATAATAGTTGTCGTACGGTTATTATAGCGGCAACGAGGGCGTCAGGTGATTCGGGATACGCGCACCTTATTAGTTTCAATTAAAATGTAACAACAATCACATTCCAAGATAAAGTACATGTTTTACTATGCTACGTATATATGTGTCACAGGTAAAATAGAACAATGGTTACACAAGTTAAATGTAAACTTAACATTTAACTACGACCTTCAAACGCGGCGCCAGGACGGTGATGTCATAACACTGCTCAGATATGCGTTTTAAGCAATCGTTTCTCCGGTTTAAAAACAAGAAAAGCAGAAGCTAAAAACTAATTTTAAAGCCGTATTGGTGAGATAAATGAATTCATTCATTTGTTGATTGGCCTTGAACCTTTTGATCCTTCGAGCTGCTATTTATTTGAAAAAAAATATATTGTTACTTAAATTCATTCGTAGGCCTGAAAATATTTGAAAAATGTAACAATTTTTCGGAATAAGTTGAATAAGCAAAGACCCAAAATGTTAAAATCAATATTTGTCTTCAGAAATTTAGTCGACGCTTAATGAATAAATAATAAACACTTGCAAGTTATACAATACTTCTTACCTTTTATTTAATAATGTACAGGAGCACTGATTACGAACACATTTATTTAAATATTATATAAATTAAAACTAATTTTAGTACGCAAGGGCATTAGCTGTTCAGTATATATTTGCCGAAAAAGCTTATGTATTTTTAGCACTACAATGTTTTATATCACATCACTTTTTATGTTACAAAGTTATTAATTTATCACTAATGTTAATATTATTCGTTAGCTAATCGTTCGTAGTACTAACGCGCTACAAAGCATTATACGCCTGCTACACTTGGCCCATCTACTGACGGACTGGTTTGACAGTATTGAGTAAATTATCTGTGGCAGTGGGACGCCTATGTCCGCTCGATTCGAGGGCTGTCGTCTTGCCTCCTGCCATGACTCATAACGATCGCAGTTAGCTTCAGACCAAAACAGTATCATAGCGCCATCTACTGATCGCTTCGGAGAGCTTTACTCTGATGAGTCGACCTTTTATTCACCACGCCATCTAGAATACCCTGTACCAAGCAGTGTAACAAACTTGTGCAATTCGACCAGGGAGGTACCGCCATCATCCCGAGAAGCATTTTTTCTTTCAGTTTTAACCCTTAGCCGTGGTTGCCGGTGATAAACTAACATTTTTCTCATATCATAGACTGCAGAGATAGCAAAGTAGCTAAACACGGATACGATTCAATCGTAGTTAGGGTTGATTACTAATGTCAACGGGCACCAATGACCACATACTATGAGTTGTACTGTACTGTAATGTATTTGTTTTATACTACAAAGAGATACCTTTTTATAAGAGAAGACTAATATTTTTGACCTAGCCTTTATTTTAAGTTGGACAAAGTTACGAATCTATGCGAAATTACATTCGTGCGAAAACAGTCCGGTAGTTTCAATTACTAAAATTACTTCTAGTTCTACTGATATGGCAATGTTTGTATTATGTTTAATGTGTAAAAGAGATATGTTTAATTAAGATACATAGTTCTTATTTAGAGAAATATAAAAACAAATCCAGTGAGACACTTTTCCACTTTATTCCGATATTTAATATGTATTATACTTAAATATGTCTTTAGTTAAAAATTAACTTGTGCGAGAGAGACAAACAGATTACTTTTCCTTCTTCTCAGAGGACAGAGAGTTGTAAAGCTTGCAAATTTCGTTGACTACGAGATTCTGTACGACAGTTCCGTTGGTGTCGATAAAGTTGGCGAAGGATTTGTTGATGGAGGCTTCGCGATTTTTGCCGTTGGAGTCACGCATTACCAAAACCAAGTTGTATTTATCGTCGTGTCTGCAACAAACATATGAATATGTAAGATACAAAACAAATACTCTGCAGGGCTACGTTATTTTTGTCCTATGAAATCGTCGATGTCGTATAAAACGTGCATGCAGTCCACCTGATAAGTTGTCACGTTATTAAACATACCCTAGTACGATCGAATCGTAACTGACGTTGACCATAGATGCGTTGCTACCCCTGATGACTATGATGTTTGCCTCATGTTTAAGTATAACCGGCGGCCACGCTTCTCCAAACCAAAACGCAAGATTTACTTTACGCAGGAATATGATGGTGGCAGGAGTACCTCCCCGAACTACATGAGTTCTACCGCCTAGCAGATATAAACAGGATAGTCCGTGCAGGGTGAGAGGATATATTGGTATAAAAGTAGCACACGGCCATGCATCCACCAATTAGCGTTTGTGTCGCTCACTGACACTGATTGTAGACATTTGCCAGATGGTAGAACTCATGCAGTTCGACCGGAGAGGGACCACCGCCACCCTCATAATCTTCCGTGAAGCAATTAATTGTGTTTCGGTTTGGAGAGGAGGGGTTACCGGCTATACTTAAACACGAGGCTAACATCTTAGTCCTCAAGGGAAGCATCTGTGGTCAACCTCAAGTACGACATAAACAAACTCGAGGATCACTAATGATTACTAATGGGCGGCAGGGACCACTTACCATCAGGCATGCTCGTTTGCTATCTTAACAGGAAAAAACAAATGAATTTGAATGTGAAAATAGTTTTGTATACTGTTCTGGAAAAACACCAAAAATACGAAGATCTTGTATAGGGACCCACTTTTACTTTCTATTTTTTTTAATTTACGTATTTGTTGTAGTAGCAGGTACATATATGCAGGTATGTGTATGGCAGGTATGCATATTCTGCAAAACTTTCAAGTATATACCTACTACGTTTCAAAAGATACTACTAAAAACAACGAAAAGAATGGGGCCCGCCATACAACAAAATTTGGGGCCCTATTTTTTTTTATTTTTGCCCTAAAAACGAAATTCTACCCATCAGCACAGGGCGTGTGCTGATGGGTAGAGCAGAAGCAGTGATTGCGTTTAGTATTATAAATTTACTTACTTCTTTACATAGGAGCTAGCTTCCCAAACTCTCTGATTATTCCCAACCTTTTCCTTGGCGACAACAAATATGCCCTTTTCTTTGAATGTAGTGTACAACGTCAAAATGCTCATAAGGATGAAGTATGAAGAAACACAGACTATGAGAACCAATCTGAAAATATATAATATAAAAATGAATATTGAATTCAAGACAAACATTACATGAAATTTGTAAAATTCTCATGGTACTTTAGTATAGTAATAAGTCATAGATATTTGTATCAAAATGCAAATAATGTTATTTTGTTTCATAATTCCAGACCGTTTTAATAATAACATTTTTTATTTACCTTGATTGGGGGAATGGATATAGGTAGTCCCAGAGAAGAGCATACAGGGCAACTCCTACAGCGAGGGCGCACAGGAAAAGACGACCATCAATAAGAGCAAAGGACTCTTTGCACTTCAAATCTCCAGTCAATACCTGCATTCATAAAATTTAATGAAATTGCATAATTAATATTTTAATGTCAAGGATGACATTGCAATAATTTCTTTAATAGTACTAGTGGAGCTGGCTAATGAAGTTCCTTCAGTCCAGTCCAGTAACATTAACGGGCAGTGTGTCAAATTGGCTCCCTTGATCTTTTTAACAACCACTAACAAAACAATGAAATATCAATTCTATACACAAAAACAAACAAAATTTGTCATTACATGAATTTCCAATAAGAAACAAAACAATGGAATTGATTTTGATGAATTGAATTGATGAAATTTCACACAGATATGTAATTTTGTCCGACTTTTTAAGTTATATATATTTTTATAGGCCATATTTTATTTCTTTTAAATTTAAAGCAGTTATTAATATAATAACATAATATTTTTAATACTTGCCTCTCTGATAGCATCATCAATAGCATTTTTGGCTGCAGCACCATCCCACTTGTTAATCTTTACTATCTGAAAACAAAGTTAGAAATTAAATATATGACTCTGCACAGTTATAAGACCTTTATATATTTGTGTGTTTCAAACAAAACATACTCTAGATGGCAGATTATCATACATCATACAATATTTAATATGAGGAGAATATTACAAATCCTACAGAGCAGAAAATGTCTTAAGATTGTAATAACAGTGAATGGCAACCTGTTGGCAAACATTGAGCCCTATCTGCAGGCATTTGCAACATAAGAACAAAGATATCATAGTTTTTTTTGCCTCAATATATCAAATAAGCATACAATGATATCTTTGACAAATCTAGTGTGGGACCTAATATTCGAAACTGGCCTTAAATGCATTGCTACTCTTTGATTAACGTAGTTGTCTCTTAAATAAGTGTAACTGGAACTACCTTCTGGCAGAAACGAGTTGAATCAATGGTACCGTTTTGAGCAAAGCGTAATCAGGTTCTACCATTTCTCAAATTATACACATAATCTGTATGTTTTTATTGAAAACTATGCAAGAATTTTTGCCGGCCAATACTTTGACAGCATCAATAATTGATAGAAATTACGGTTAAAATGTATCATGAGATAAGAAAACAGAAAGCAATTGCATAATTCCAATATTGCCGTAAGTTTAGAAAACGTTGGTTTTATAAAACCCAGTAGTGGATTTCGTCCAAAGCCCCTGTTTGTGTGACGTGTCCTTTCTATAGGTAGAACATGTTAGGGTTTGATTTATGAAATAAGAACTAAATGAAATAAAGATTTTACCTCCTGTGAGTCAGTCATTCTTCTAGACTATATTGTTTATTGTTATTCCTTAATTTTATTTTATTACGGGCGCGGCACCCTTTACGTTGGTTAGCTTTTTTCTTCGTTTGATTTGGTTGACGATTTTAATGTCACTTGTCACTCCTCAAAATGACATTATTTATCTGACGTCAATAAAACGTAGACTATTTCTTGTCTGTGGTAGAAATACGTTCAGTACTACGTAGTACATATTATATAGTGATCTGTGTTTAGTAGTAAAGTTGAAGTCAAGAGAAAATAGTAGTTCTTTTTTATCTTTAATGTGCCATTTAATTAGTTATTTTATGACTTTATAAGTCTTGTGGTATTTATAAATGACTACTTGGGTAATAGATTTTTAAAAACAATACACTTTGGGTTTTCAAATGTGATCAAAGTATGGTTATCTTTATAGTTATCTTTATAGTTGAGACATATAGATTATAAATAATTTGTGTAAAGCAAATTGGTGGCAAAAAAACATTTAAGAATATGTATTGTTAACAAAAAATATTTATTTATCATTCGCAAATAAATGTTGCTTACGTTTTTAATGAAGCAATTATTAAATATGAACTTTCCTAACAATTCAGTATTACTCTATGACTATGTATGATGGATGGATGAATGTCGTCGGATGCCATTATAAAAAGTAAAGTAATGGACTAAAGAAAAATGAAGTAGCTTCGCTTACAACACATTTGATTATTTTGTGACAGAGTTTTGTATTATTTACAATAGAAAAATAAATATACAACAGAAACAAACTTCCAGAAAGTAATGGTACGTACGGAGGGATTTAAATACAAGTGCCAAAATATTTTTTGTGTGCATCGAACCGGTGGCTACGCAACGTAAACTCCTTGCCTAAAATATAATTCACACATTTAATGTTTTAAATGTTGATTATATTACTATACACCTCACTGTGTACAAAAATTATTTGTAAATTTATTTACGGACGCTAATTACAACTTTGTAACAATGACAGATGATATATTATGATAGAAGGAGGTCATTGTGAGAGCAAGCATGTTTCGTTAAACAATTGTCAATTAGGTGCCTATATTTTTGCAGGTTGTTTGTTACTGCGTTAAATTACAATGGCAAAGAGAAGAAAACCAACAACAAAGGTTCCTTCGCGGCGTTCTACTCGACGCGGGAAACAGACTGACAGCGAGAACGCCGCGGTCGAGGGCGAGTCGTCTGTGCCTCTCGAGCCACCGAACGCCGAGCCTGCGCCCGATGATAAGCCTATAGACGATCAGAACGTCAATAGTGAAAATCAGGCTACACCTGACACTCAATCTACGAATCCAAATGCCGATACACAAAACACTAAGTCCGGTCAAAGCCTTCCTCCAACGGTGGCTTTACACAAAAAATTCGGGAAGTACCGCTGCCTATTTAACAACGACGAAAATTTTACCAAGAAGTATGAAGTTGGCAGTGACAGTGAAACCAACAGCAGTGTAGAAATAAGGGTTGTAGATCCCTGTGCCAGTTCTGAGTCTGATTCCAATGCTGCTTTGGACACCCATTCAGATTCCAATAGTGCAGCTTGTCCAAGTCCATTGAGTGTTGTAGCAAATGTATTGCAAAATAGTTCTAGAGATATATCCCCTGCACCAGCATTGGAGCCACCACCGGAACCAACGCCAGTTCTAAATAAAATTGATTCCCAACTCCAAAGTAATGAAGGTTCAGACAGCATTATTAGTCCCATGTCTGAACAAAACGTGACAGAGGAGAAACTTCCTGTAGAAAAAGAACAAAATAACATGATGGAGGGTAAGGAGTCAGAAAATCAGAACCCAGACATTCCATTAGAAGACCAGTTTGTATATGGTGATGATGAAGTTATAACTGTTGTGCAAATAGTAGAGGATGATAATCAAGATCTTTATTACAATATTAATATAGAGAGCCCAAAGGATCAAATGCAGACTGACCCGAATAACACAATTGAGGAAGCAGATAATAAAAAACAGGATACGGATTTCCAGAGTCATTTTGCTAAACTCAACTTATCAGTTCCAATTGATATGCAAGGGAGTTCATCTATGGATTTTTCTGATATAAGTTATTCAAGTACACCATCTTGCACTACACCAGATATTACATACCATAAAGAAATTAGTGAGGTGTGTAGGCCTGATCCAAGCATAACACCAAGCTCAACTCTCTCAGATGATAGCAATTCATCTAGAATCACAGAACAAAACCAAAACAACTCGAATGACTCGTCTGAATCATCTCCGACTGTTGTTCGGAGATCTAGTCGTATAAAGACTATTAGTAATATGAAGCAAAAGACGAAAGGTTATGGATTAGTTAAAACACCATTAAAAAAAGCATTAATTACCCAAACAAAGTTAAAGTTAGAAGAACTAAGTTCAGATAGCCAGGAGAAGCCATCTGATCTTTTGAACAATTCATCAAATAATTTACCATTCCCTGTGCCCTCCGAGATGCCTGTCAAAGTAAAATCTCGATGGCGTAGGTCTAGTGAGCTGGAAATGGGGGCAAGTTCCCCAGCAATATCTCCACTAGCTAGTCCAAACTTGCCTCAAAGGTTGCCTCCCTTAGAAGAAGCTCAAAAAGAGGAACAACCAACAGTTCCTTTGAGCAAAGAGGCATATGATAGAATAATTGAGGAAAGGATGAATCAGTATGAACATTTGGATGAAAATGAATATTTGTGTGAGCGAATGATTAGTAAAGAAACAAAGAAGATGATATGTGACTGTTTTATGACCAAAGAAGAGTTGGAACGTGGGGAATTGGCCTGCGGTGAAGACTGTCTCAATAGATTACTTATGATAGAATGGTAAGTCAATTTTAATAGATTATTACTTTGTCTTAGTTAATATCATTTTTCTATAAGGATTAATATTTTTATCATAATATTTGTTTATTAAAACCTATAAAATAATCAATATATTTTTTTGACAAGGCTTGTGAAAATAGTTTGTCTAAAAGTAATGTAAATGGTTTGCAATAGTGATTAAATTATAATTAATTGGCATGAAAAACTTGCATTAACTAGAATTACAATTGTCTTCTTTCAGTAACTCCAGATGTCCAGTGGGTGAGAGATGTACCAACAGAAGATTCCAGAAGATGGAGAACGGACCCTTGAGAGTATTCTATGCTGATAAAAAGGGATGCGGTGTAGAGGCTTCAGAGGACATCCCATCGTAAGTGTAGAATTATAGTAAGAATGTCTATATCATCATTTATCAAAGCCTAATGGTGGTCCAGGATTCATATCCTAGGTTTGAATATTTAAAATGTTATTCATATTAGAATTTAATTATCAATTGCTTATCAGTGAAAGTTTTTCTTTTATTTCAAAATTTTAGTGTGTGAAATCTACCAATTCATACCCAAATATGCATAATTTTATGTAATTGATGTAGTAATAATTTTACAATATTCTGATTTTATAATTTTTAGAAAATGTTTATTCTATGACATCTGCATTGCGGTAAACTAGTATATAAAAGATAATAGATTAGTAAAAAATTGTATAACTATAAATTCAACAGTATTAATATATTTAATTCATTTTGTTTAAAGAGTTATTAGCATATTATTTATTATTGTACATCTGCAGAGCATTTTATTTTGATATTGAATTTCATTGTTTATGGTGTTTTTACTATTGGATATCATATGTCGGTACTCATTCAGCATAACATAGTATTAAGTTACATTAACAACTATAAGAATTTGCGCTTGCGCCGACAGTATCACTCACTATTATAAAAATAAGTTATTTCTACTATAATACTGGACTTACTCTACGAATTGTGTTTGTTTAAGCGCAATACAACTCGATCACTCTCTCCTCCTCAAATTTAGTTATTTAATTTATTTTATTTTAGTTGTAGTTTTAGTTATTTATTTATTAATTTAGTTTCTGATCTCAATTAAAAGTCACATCTATGTATTTACATGCGAATAATTTATCACTTAGTCCCACCTATCATATAAGTTCGAGGTATTACTGTACTATGCTACGCGAAATGTGGCAAATAAGGATTTATTACTGTTAAACTTGCTAATAAGTGCTCATATTAAGGCAGAAATTGGTCCAGCCGTTCCACAGATTAGCCGGAACAAACAGACACACAGACAGACAGACAAAAATTGTAAAAAATGTTATTTTGGTATATGTAACATGTATACATACATAGGCATTTTGTAAAAATGCAGTTATTTTTATATTACTAACAGACACTCCATTTCATTTATACGTATAGATTAATATAAATAGAAAAGTGTAGTAGGTTCAAAATAAACATTTAAACAATTTGCGCCTTTTAGTTTGTCCTCTTCATGTTCTGTATACATTATGTAACAAATATATTCACCCTTAATTAATCCCATAGCCTTTCATGAAAACACATCCATTGTGTGACAAATTTAGCACAAATATAAATCTTATTATTTGAAACTTACATGTATTTCACAGTAACTTCTGAAAATGCAAATACCATGAGCTTATTACTTATGCTTTAAATCAGTGATTGTCACTACATATTAGGCATCAACAGCAAATCAAATCATTTATTACTAGAATATTATATGTTCCTCATGATTATAAAAATGTAGGAACCATAACATACAAAAAATAATCATAATAAATCACTAATACAAAGTGTGAATAATATTATTTACAAGAATTACTAATATATCTTCTATACATATAATAAAGCTAAAGAGGGTCAAAAGTCTGTACATGGAAGATATTCGAAAAAAAATAGCTGGGTATACTAGAGTCGATAACAGAACACGTTCCAACAGTTTTTAGAATTTTTGTCTGTTTACCTGTTTGTCTATTTATTTGACCGCGCGTCACGTAAAAATGGCTTAACGGATTTTGATGCAAACTTGACTAAACTATCGAGAACACCCCCGGCCAGGTTTTAGGCCATAAAAATTCAACCCTTAAATGGAGGGGTAGCGGGCGGAGCCGCGGGCACAGCTAGTCTTTAATAAAATCAAATGCCATAGAACATAAATCATTATTATCACAGTTTAATATTAATAAAAATGATCCACTGCTGAAAATAGGTCTCTTTAGGTTGGAAAGGATATAGGATATAGGTCATAATCCAAATGCAACATCCATCTATTCCAATTATCTTTAAATGAACTATGTATTAGGATGCATATCCCATTTTAGTTTAACTAGGTTAGATAAAGATCTAACTATTAATAAACATTAATAGTAAAAAGTCAGTAAAAACATGGCATGTTTCCTAACTTGCACTTATTTATATGAGCGTCATTAAAGAGGCTTATTTTCAGTTATCTGTATGAGTATTAATAATTAATTTTGGAGATAACGCCATAAATTTATTATTCATATTTGCAATTTCATACATACACACACTTATCATGATTTCTAAATTATGATTTGCTAAAAACAGAATTAATTTTACAGAGGAGAATTTCTGATGGAATATGTAGGCGAAGTGCTAGACTACGAGCAGTTCTACAAGCGGGCACAGGCCTATTCCGACGAAAACAATCTCCATCATTACTTCATGTCGTTGAAAGGCGACACTGTGATTGACGCGACCCTCAAAGGCAATATATCTCGCTTCATCAACCACTCATGTGAACCGAACGCTGAGACTCAGAAGTGGACTGTGAATGGAGAGCTCAGGATAGGGTTCTTCAGTAAAAGAGACATCGCTGTTGGGGAAGAGATTACTTTTGACTACCAGTTTCAAAGGTTTGGGTAAGTTTTCATTATCATATGTTTTAGTAGTTTAGGTAAACCATTTATTTTCCCAGAGAAAGAAATAAATTTTATTTATTAACTAGCTGGCCAGTGCTGACGTTAGGCAGCTTTTAAAATTATTCCAAAAATACTAAATCCACAAGTATCCTATCTTTCAAGTCCCAATATGTGCAAAATTTCAGTGACATTGGTAAAGTTTCAGAGATTAGATAATTTAATGTTTGTATATAAAAAAATTGAAAATTTATTTGCTGTGGTATGGATATCTTTTTGCTTTCAGTACTGAGTTTTTGTTTTATATGTCTGTAAAATTTACTATATGGAATGGCTACATATTTTTAAAATACATGTGTAAACTTGAGATGTAATATTAAGCAAAAAATCAATTGTGTATAGTGTTCTATGCTGTGTTAAAGGACTTATAGATGGTCAAAAACTGCTATTATTTATCACATAAGACACCACAACCGTACGCCACATTCCTACACAAGTATTAAGGCATTTCCTTAATCATCAGTTGGATATCAACCCGCAGTAATATTGTCAAATCCATGCTCACTCACTTAATAGACACAGCTCTGTGATCAATTCCAGGGTGTGTTGGTGATGATTGAATGGTGTAATGGTGTTGTTTCCTCGCAGCAAGGTAGCGCAGCGGTGTTACTGCGGCGCGGAGAACTGCCGCGGCTGGATCGGGGCCGAGCCGGATTCTGATGACGAGGACTTTGAAGAGGTATGTGCCAATATTGCTACATTTTGAAGTTGATATTAATAATATGAAGAAGTTGCAAGAGCAACACATATATACATAGTGTTATACAGATTGATGTAGGATAAACGCTGTTTATATACGTAGTTTATAAACGTAGTTGAAGTAAATACAATGTAAAGACAAATAGAAAACATATGAAACATTGTAGAGATACATACAGGGTGGATACTATAATACGACAAAAAATTTAACCACATGAACCTATCTATCTTCCAAGCCTCCAACCAAATTTTCAATCAAATATCATTAATACTTTAGACACAGGGTCCTTTTTTCATTTTTCAAATTTTTAACACGCTTTATCTACTATTAGTCCATCGCAGAAAATTTATCAAT
>DWNR01001655.1:0-14563 GCA_018250455.1 Polygonus leo | reverse complement strand
CCACATTACCCGTCGTCTGGCCCCTAGGGCGGGGGGGATGCGTGCGCATTTTTCCCACGAAAAAAAAAAAAAAAACCTAACCTAACCTAACCCAATCTCTTCCTCTGTCTTGTTTTGGGTTAAAAAAATCGCATGAAGTAAGTGAAGCGCAATTCTCGGAAGTGTTCATTTCGTTATCGAACACATTAGTGGATCGCGGGAGACATGCATCGCATGCGGTACAGTGCGGCGGGTTGTACTGCAGATAATACCGATATCGATACCACGATATCGATATCGCACCGCTGATTTTTTCAATTTACGTGCCTTTATAAATTAAGTTATCATTTGCTTTTCAATACCTAAAGGATAACATCCGGAGGAAACATAAATGCCTAAAAGATTGTTAAAAATCTCAAGTTGGTGGTCTACGGCCAGCCTGTGATGGATTTCTCAATGCGTACGACCGAGTACTGGGATAAAAATGGGTTATTATTAAGATAGTATCGTCACCTGTCAGTAGTGTCGATATATCGATAGTAGTTGCCACATACTTACGGCAGTTGGTACTATCAAATCGATAGCAGTTCATACTTACAGCAGACTACCCCCGTACCTGAATATGCCATATCGATTTGCGTCTCTGTTTCTATGTACGGTCACGGAATGAAATGCTTTGCATTTTGCCCTTGCGGATTCTGTATTATTTTTATGTTACAAACGTATGGTACAAACGAGCATGCAGTCCACCTGATGGTAAGTGACCACTGCCGCCCATGTGCATTAGTAGTCACCCCAAGGACGATTGAGTCGAATCCCAGGTTGACAGAGACCTGAGGACTACGCTATTCGCCTCGTTTATCTCGTTTATCCGGCTATATTACATAGCCGGCGACCACGCCTCTCCAAACCGAGACACAAGAATTGCTTCACGGAGGATTATGAGGGTGGCGGTGGTACCTCCCCGGTCGAACTAAACTAAACGATCCACTTACAAAATACTACACAGAGTGCACGACCCGCGTATCTTCTATCTGAGTAACTACTGTAAAAACTCGCATAATCTCCTAATTATTATGCCCTTGAACCTAAAATATTAACATATGAAGTGTGATTACAATCTCATCAATCAGATCTTTTCAGAACCATACATGAGCTGTTTTGAATAATAAAGCCGATGTTGAAAAACAACTAATTTGAAAACATTATCCGTAATATGAAATAACAAAGGCTCAATGACCCTTTAAATAAGACTCGGTTGAAGGATCGAAACAGAATTACATAATGTCTGTCTGTCTGAAGTAGGATGAAGAAAATATGTCGTATGAGCCGTATCAGTGATCCTTAATATGGATCCCCCAGCAAATATTGATTGCCTTCCCCCCTCCCCCAATTTCGATGCGGAGCCCAAATGTGTTCTAGATTTGGGCCCCCACAAATTTCTTGAACAAAAATTGAACCTCTGATATACTTTATTGCAGGGTTCAGGCTATAACGAGTGCATTCAACTTTAGTCCATGTTATAATGACAAAAAAACAAATTTTGCCATTTTTTATATCTTATGTTACCCGACCTCTATCAATCCTAATCTTCACTAATCCTTGAAGCAAAAAATGTGTTAAAAACTCATGCATTTAAGCTGTGTACAGTATAAGTGCCAAAGGGATAAAATACTTTTTCAGCACGTATATTCATTTTTAATTTCTTACAACTATATTTATTATAGACTATAGCAAGAACTGGCTAGCTGTCTCTATGATTAACTGACTGACTTACTGGCTGAAGAACTGAACCTGTCATCACAGAGCAGAAATCCCTGGGACTAGACGTATAAATTTTCGTAACCAATTTTAAAAGAATAATAGTAATGGTTAATGTTTCCAATAATTAATTATCCGCATCAAATTCCATTGCAAAACATTATGTCCTTATTATTAATGAATGAAAAAAACAAAGCTTCGATTACAATCAAAATGTTTATCTATGTCAAATTGTCTATGTCAATCATTCAAATGACCGTATGTTATTGTATGTATTAAAAAATCGATATATGTTATAACCCCAAGAATAGCGCCACCTATCGGCTCGAAATGTATTCTCTTAGTAACTTACACGTATATATAAAATTTTAAAATCCGTTGGTTTAGCTTGGACGAACATCATAACACAAGATTTCTTTACATATATAAAGATAGTGTAATGGCGCGTGAGAAGCCTCCAGCAAGAACAAGTAATTTAAATATATCGTGATTCTATTTTTAGTATGGTTGATTGCAACACATAATGAAGACGACAAAATAGTAATACCACTAACTTCCACGAACAAGTTCGTAGTTTTATTATACAACAACAAAATCATTTAAAATAAGTCACAACATTCATTCACTCCTTTAGCAGTTCACCTCGACATTATATTTATAGACGTACCTGCTAACCGAACTAGATTAATGCAGATCGGGTACAAACAATGTAGATATTGTTGTGGGTGTGTACTTCAGCGCATAACATACCATTTTGTATCTTAACTCCTTCTATTAAAGACTCTGGAACTATATGACAGCCTTTACAACATTCCTCGATACCAAACAAGCCATTAAAAATAAATTAAACGCTCATTTCTCTCGATTCCAGGTGAGAGCTGCATTGAGAAGCCACTCGCGACGCTCTGGAGGAACTACCAACAGTCCACAAAGCCCGACGTGGTCATGAAGCTCTCCGTCACCAACTCCGGTCTCAAGGGCTTCACCAAAGAACACGGTCTCACTGAGTACTGGTCCCACCGCATCACGTACTGTGCCAGCCCGCCACATTACCCCAAACTGTTCTGCTGGGTCTACCGCCACGAGGGCAAGAAACTCAAACACGAACTCAGATGCCACGCTGTCCTCTGCACCAAAGAAATCGTATCAAAGAAAATAACAGAGGAGCTCCAAATGAAGCTAAAGCAAGCGCTAGTCGAATTCAAAAAGGACAGAATCTCCAAACAAAATGCAAGACTAAGTCTTGCAAATAGTGTATACGACAACCCAAGTATGCCACGCAGGAAGATTCTTCTCAGTGTGGGTGCTATGAACTATAGACCACCGCTTGAACGGTCAAAATCTGCTCCGAAACTCGGTGCCATTGAAGAACTCTGCTCTGAAGAAGATGAGGAGGAAGCCGAAATGAACGCTAGACAAAACATCTGCGAATTTACCATGGACGATTTGTGCAAGTCAAGTACATTAGACAGGCGACGGATTGAAACTAAATCTCGCAAACTGTCGTGCCCGGACGGCTTCATGGGCAGAGTTCGAAACGACTCGGAGGAGAGCTCAGAGACCTCAACAGATGAGCTGATCGGTCTTCTCGTCAATGAAAGCAAATTGAAAGCGGATGACCGCGAAAACGATACTAGTCAATGCGATGTGGAGAAATGTGACTCAAGGTTGAAGACTTTGGAGTCCATTTCGGAGTCTATGGAGCTGAACCAACTGAACCGTCACACTATTAGTGCTGACGAGCGGAAGGCTCTGCTGCTTTCTCAGAGTAACTACCTCGTCACAGACAGTGACGACGGGTCGGTTTCTTCGGGTTGTGAGACTGCGAGCACAGTCACGTCATCGGACGCCGAACCATCGTCGCTCCCCTCTCATTTCCCTCAGGAGGAAATGCAAAAATCTGACAGCGATGAGGAGAGGGGCTCGTTTGGAGGAGAAGGTTTCGAACACGGTATGAGAGGCAGTAGCAGAAGCTTCGCGAACTCCGTACACGTTATGAACGACACCGAAGGAAGCACAGGTGGAACCGAAGAAGTCAACCACGTTCCGATCGGCGAGAAGAACACATTCCGACGCCGCTCCACTTATCCACCGCTACGATCTGATTCTAGTATACTGACGAATCTCGAGGGCAACTTTGAATCCCTCATCGATAACCTAACTGACGTCGACAGTTTGAACTCGAGCACTGAAACTGAAGTGTTTAAGAATACCGGTGACAACGACAGTGCTTGTAGCGATGAATCCGGCTACTCGGAATTCCTTGACAGCGGCAAAGAAAGTATTATTGGCAACACTATCATGGTTTAACGATTTGCTAAGTTTGACGCACATCAATGCATAAACGCAGCTATATTATCCTAGACCGTAGAGTACTTGTAAAGTTTACTATGTAAATAAGAGGGTACCCCTTATTCGATCCAGTTATGTACTTTAAGATATATATGTATATATTGAGTATTAAGGTGTATAATTATTATAGATCCTTGTGAAACTAGATTGAAATTTATAGGAGATTTCTATTATTATATAATATTATCTCTACACTTATTTGAATGACCATCTCACATCATTGCTGTATTTATAATTCTTTGTTATAATGTAAGGTTCTTCTGTCACTTCCTTCTAAAGGTTTTAGGTACTTACACATTCCATATTAATTTATACGTGTTATTAGTCGGGTCATTCATGTCTGTAGTGAGGAATATTTTGTGAAATAAAATAGAAAGTAAACGTGTTGTTTTCTTTAATAGTATTTAAGTCCTTAGTTAATTATTAATTACCCACTTATGTCCCATTGCTGGGCAACTCACTCTTAAAGTGATAATTATTTCAGCTATACCCCACTAGGCTGGGCTTGAAAAAAATGCAAATTTGTAGACTTCACTTAATTTTTCGGCCTATCGCCATTTATATAGTAAATATAGAGTATAGATTAAGTGACATTAAAATATTTCACTTAGTGAGTTTCATATAAATAAAAATAACTAATTTTATTACATGAGATTGATCAGATATTCAGAGAATAAAAATTCTAAAATTTAAAATTATACATAATCCATATCTTTTTTTTTTTTATTTACATGAACACATATATTTATAGATATCATGTTACATTAATGTTGTTATCTTTTTAAAGATATTATCTTAGATTAATGTTCTTATATTTTGAAATTAACATTTAACACTAAACGCTATAATGGTAGTGTCACAAATTAATGATATCACGCTCAAATTAATTGACTCAATTAGCCGGTCCATAGCAAAGGCAGATACAGTAATTGAGTATAATGTATATTATTTGCACTTACGACACATTGTTATATACAAATAACAATAGTAAAAACATTATTGTCGACCCGCCAAGTCAGCGTATACATTTGCCTTGCAGAGGGCCCCGGGTTCGATTCCCGGATCGACAGAATTCTGAAAAATAAATTTGGATTTCGATTCTGAATCTAGGTGTTTCTATTCGTCTTGTATTTGTACATGTCACAAATAACTCCGGGAATACTAATGTACGGGTTATGAGTAATCTATCCTAAGGCTATGAATGTAGAACCTGTAAATAATATATATAATTTATTTGTTATTGTCTGTTTTCTCGAACGAAAACATATAAATATATTTAATTTCACGAGAAAATTACTCTCCATTTAACAAAACTGATTCCCTTTAAAAGTAGATTTTGCTTAAACATAGATACGAGTAGGTACACAAAGATGAAACACTCAAAATAACTACTTTTTCGAAGTCAATTAAAAACAGAAACGGTTATTAAACATTTCATTCTTGTGAATCTATAATCCTGCTAGTTTGAAAATGATATAAAAATATGTAAGTAAGACTTATAATTACATTAGTTTTAGTTAATTTAAAACGCCTACTATCCTTAAGGTAATTATCATTCTTGTATATTTATATACAAACCGGTTTTGAAATCACATTTGTTCGAACAGGAAATGCAATATAATACAGGCTTATGTAATTGTATATAATTGATCAAATAAGGCTTGTTTGCAATCTGAATTGTTAAGTATTTTCTGCATATAAGTATTATTTGAGAAGTTAAAAAAGTAATAAAACCGGCTATTCTTATGCACGAGGCGAACATCTTAGTCCTACGCAACGCATCTGTGATCAAACTTAGGTGTGATCTAATTGTACTTGGGAATGATTACTGATGTCCATGGGCGGTAGTGACCACTTACCATCAGGTGGACTGCATGCTCGTTTGTTACCTTTATACTATAAAAAAACCATTTGATAAACTACTCCTCTCATTCTTAGGGTCGTTCGTTTAGAGATAAACTGCCCCTTTTTAAACTTTTGGAATTCCGAATACAAAAACGAAATCCTCTAAGTTAAATTTTGATTCTTGACAAATAAACAAATTTGCTTTGATTGTATAGAATAGATTAGTGTGAAAATTGGTATAGATTATGTTTAGGGCCAATAACTTTCCAACAAACGAACGTCGATGTAATAAGAAATAGAGTAACTGTGGTTAAGATAATCAATGTGACCATAATTTATGGTTGTTGTCTCAGATCTCGTCTGAGCTATTCAAACTTTCAAGTGTCCAATAAGAAAGTTAATTACATGAATACAACGGAGCAAACAAACAAACAGACATACAAACACAGCTAGTAGGTGTAGATTGTGAAGAGTTATGCCGTCATTATAAAATTTTAAGCTATTTTCTTACTGAATCTGTTTGGAGCATGTTCCTGGTTCATTCAGAGAGAAGACTGGACATGAAGACGAGGCAAGGATCAACAAGGCCAGCAACATATCACGTGCAGATTATAGTCAAAATATTTTATCATATAAGGCACATAGTACACATAACACATTACCTTTTTATGCAGATGATCCCGCAGTCTACCTGCCAGTAAGGACATTGCGCCCGTTAATCTTTAGTCAAACCTAAATATTTTGTCGACCGCAGGTACGTTGCTACCCCTTTAAGCTTATGTTGGCTAGTTTTTGAATAAGGCAGACAGCCGTACATTTCCAATCTTTTACCTAAGCCTCTACATGAAATCTGAAATAAGCCAGAAGAATGGTAGGAAAGAACTTTTGAAAATACCATAAGTGTTGAAAAGAGTTTCGCATATTTAAAAGGTTATTTTTATTAAGCAAACGCGCATGCAGTCCACTTGCTGGTAAGTGGTCACTGCCGCTCATAAACATCATCCCCAAGTACGATTGAATCGTACTGGAGATTGACCACAAGTACGTTGCTACCCCTAAAATGTTCGCCTTGTCTGTAATAAACCGAAGCACAAGAATAGCCTCACGGTGGATGGGAGTTGCGGTGGTACCTCCCCGAATGAACTATACAAGTTCTACCACTTGGCAAAGAAAAAACTAAATAGTTGTAATAAGTACAGATATGTATGTGTTTGACGTGAACAAAACTGAGGGTGTTAGTAGTATCAGGCGTTACTCTCCGGAAATCCATACTATAAAGTTAGATCAGAACTTACACTTAGGTACTCGTCGACTGAACGTCGTAGAGTCTACTTACCCTGATGATGCTCCGTTTTGGAGCGAAACACGTGTTGGTGGTGGTATGCATGTTGGTATATATGTATTTTGATTTTCTGTAGTACATGCATTCTTTGTGGGGGGGAGGGCGGTACATACTGCATGTCTCAAAATATTTACCATCATATATGGTGCAAGCGGATTGTTGCGAAGTAGTTTTAAAACAGAGGGTTTAATTACTACACGCATGTAAAAACACCTTTATCCAAACAAGATTATTTCGTATACTGGTTTTTTACAAAAAAGTGCCTACAAACGAAATTCTTCGAATAAATTTGACCTCGACAGTGTAAATTAATAAAAGAATGATAAATGAACTCGTAATGAGTCCGGTTTTGCAAATGTGGGGAGTGATGTTGACAAACTGATTTTGGCGAAGATTTATTATTATATGTACAAATGTTTTGAATAAACTTCTTGAATAATTAGCGAAGAGCTAGAGCCGGTTTGGTATCAAGATAGGTAGTTGTAGAGGTTAAAATAAATATTAGTGAAAATCCGTCTTAATTACCTGACTTCGGCAAACCAAATGTACATAAATAAAGATACAAAGTAGTCGTCAGTCCGACCGGGGAGGTACCACCGCCACCCTTATAATCCTCCGTGAAGCAATTCTTGTGTTTCGGTTTGCAGAGGCGTGGTTGCCGCTATACTTACACACGAGGCGAACATTTTAGTCCTCAGGGGTAACAAATCTTACTTGGAAATGATTACTAATGTCCATGGGCGGCAGTGACCGCTTATAAGATAAAAAAAATAGAATAGATATGTCGCATCAAAAACTATAACCCAGTTAAGGTACACATTCATTACACCAAGTGTTAGGGGGTCAGAGGGGAGAACACGCTTTGAATAGACAAGCAACCGAAACCCCACCTGTCCCCGCCCGAACCGTGAACCGTGACGGTATACGAATTTGAACCGAAATCGGTTTTAAATAACTGTCATTTTGAAAATTAGTAAAAGTTACTAAGCAACGCACTACGTTAGTTTACTTTACCATTATTTGTTGCAAAAATAACCAAGTGCTGGTCTTGTCTTACAATGATCTCTAGCGGTGTGTGTCGGGCATCAAGTGGTAAAAGTCGTGTAGTTCAATCGATGAATTGTTACCGCCACCGTCATAATCCTTCTAAACTTATACAGAATGTGAACATTTTAGTCATCAGAAATAGCAATGCATCTGTTGTCAATCTTAGACACGATTAAATCATGTATTGCTAACAATTTTCTGTAGGTGGCAGTGACTTCAGGCTCGTTTGCTACCTTAATCTATTAAAAAAACCTCACTAGGAAAATAATTTAAAGTGAGACACAGATATAAGTAATGTGTTTTATTGGAAGAGGAATGAAGTAACGTTAGTAAAATTTTACCATTAGTCCATTACTAAGTCTTAGATTTTTTTATAGCATTGAAGTGGCAAACAAGCAAATATTCGGATGGTAAGTGGTGACAGCCACTCATTGGTATCAATCTCGGAGAGAGGTAGATTGAAGTTCTACTCGAAGTCGATAGATTCGTTCTTCATTCCTAACATCTAGTCGCTTCCTGTAAAAGTGGGACTAGCTACCACACCTTACCCAAAACAAAATTGCAACTAAACAACTGCTACGTTTTGAAAATAAGTGGCACTCTTAGTCCAACCTGGCGTTCTTAGCAATACATTGAACTCACCACATATAAAAGCGACATTAATATAACAAAACCTTATCAGGACGTGTTGTGCACCCGGTAGCCATAGCAACGACCTGGTTCGATTCCCGGCCAAGGAAAACCCAGTGTTATCGACGTTCGCCATGAAATATTTACTAATGGTGAGTTGGTTCTAGCAAACGAAATTATTCGGCTAATGGCAGCTATTACTATTTAATGAATTTATGAACTATTATTGAACTATTAGAATGTGCATTTTCTAGGTAGAAACAAGAGCGGTACCTCCTCCACACCCACTTGCAAAGCACTTTTTTTAGAAAAAAAAATGTGTTTCGATCGAGGAGGCGTGGTCAGCGGTAGCACGTACACAAATGACAGCGGAGGTTGCTACCTCTGTGGCAACACTTAACACGTGGTAAAGGGTAGGTTTTTGTTTATTCAATAAAGGTAGCAAACGAGCACGCAGGCCCTCTGATGGTAAGTGATCACTGCCGCCCATGGACATCAGCTATCATCCCCAAGTACGATGACATCATATCTAAGTTTGATCACCGATGCATTGCTACCCCTGAGGAAGTTCGCCTCGGGTATAAGTGTAGCCGGCAACCACACCTCTCCAAACCGAAACACAATAATTGCTTCACGGAGGATTATGAGGGTGGCGGTGATACTTCCCCGGTCGAACTAAACGAGTTCTACCACCTGGCAAAACCTGGTAAGTATATGTAACAAGCACAAAGCTGAATAAAATAAAAATAGCGATGATAAATTAAAAACAAACATATTTTTTTATTAATTACATTTTTCTAATTTTAGAAATAAACGTTAATTATTTATTATTAATTTTAAGAATAAACAAATGTTAAGTGTTTAGCAGGCAGACGGCGCGCGGTGCAGGAAGAAGCCGAGTATAACCGAAGAGAGCCGAAGGGAAGGGAGCCGCCGAGCTTTCAGTGCGCAGGTGTCAAGAAAAAGTCTTGTTACGCTTTATTAAGGAACTTTGTTTTAAAAACTGCGTATAAAACTACATTACAATGTGTTACAACAACATCTGTTGCTCCGGAACCCTTCCTGTGTAGCCGACTCGCACTTAGCTGATTATTATTTATACATCTACTATCAAATATATAAAATTCTCGTGTCGCAGTGTTTGTTGTCAAACTCCTCCGAAACGGCTTGATCGATTCCCGTGAAATTGTGTGCGTATCAGGTAGGTATGAGAATCGGTCAACATCTATTTTTCATACCCCTAAATGTTAAAAGTGGTCCAATCTTATGTTTTTTTCTTATTTTTTAGACAAAATTTATTGTTTTTATTTTTTTTATGATGTGACATTAAAAATATATACAACCCTAAAATGTGTGCCCTCTAACACCAACCGCTATTTTTTAACAGCGATATTAGTATTTTTATTGACATAGCATAACAACATAACCCGGGTCAACTAGTGAAAAAATAATATTTTTATTTCATAACTACTATTTATTACCTGTAAAAATATCATATAATACACACAATCCAGACCAGAGAAAAGGAATCCGTGCAATAAAAACGTCGTTAAAATGCCCCAAGGTATCGTTACGAAGTGGACAAAGGTCTCTGAACTTGCCTTAATAACGCTCTGTATAATCTGTAATGTGTGTGGAGGTCGTACGTCTGTTTACATTGGTTATTTGCACATGTCTATATATTTTTTATGTGCAGTAGCAAAGTACACATTTATATCGTATAAGGGTAGCACGAGCATGCGGACAACGAACTAAGATTTCATTTTAACTGAGGTTGACCACAGATGTGTTGCTACCCCTGAGGACTAAGATGTTCGCCTTTTGTGTAAGCATAACGGGCAGGCCTTCGAGCGAAACGCAAGAATTGCTTCACCGAGGATAATGAGGGTGGCGGTGGTACCAGCCCGTTTGTTTCAGTTTGGAGAGGCGTTCTTGCTGGCCATACTTACACATCATGCGAATTTATTTTACGCCCATAAACATCGCTTAGAATCGAAGATGAGATCAGAGACAACATTGTGATCGAAGCTAATTATCATGTTTTGCATGTGATCGACGACGCATGTGCATGTGATCGACGACGTTGCCGAACTTTCTTGGAACATGTGCATATGTTAGCACATGCTGAGATCACACCTGTCTGATGCGAATTGGAATAAGGTGTAGGGCACACGTAGTTAAAAGGTTTTTTTTGATAATGCCAGGTGGTATAACTAGAGTCGTTCAATCGGGGAAGTACCAGATCCACCCTCATAATGCTTCATGAAGGTATTAATTGTGGTTCGGTTTTGAGAGGCGTGGTTGGCAGCTATATCTAAGCTTATTAAGCACACATTAACGCTAAGTATCAATGATGTAGTCATCAGAGACAGCATCGTGATCAAAGCTACTTATCATGTGCCGCATGATCGTCGACGTAGCCAAACTTTCTTGGAACATGTGCATATGTTAGCACATGCAGATATCACACCTGTCTGGAGCGAATTGGTATGAGGTACATGACAGACGTAGAGCAATGAGGATTGTGGTAATGAAGCATCGATAGCCCAGGAATTCGATGACATGTCACATGTGACATGTGTAGAGATGGGTAGCTCGCGAGCTAAAGACAAGAAAGATATATATGTTTGCAAAAGATATAATCGCCCTCTTGTGCATGATTTTCAATTATATCTCTATATCTTTATACTGTTCAGAGTTAGAGAGAAATAGATGGGCTTATATAGCAATTTACACGTGAAAGAGAAAGACGGATAGCATGTTTGTATTAAAAAAGTAATCTACGGCTACTATTATGTAAAAGTGTAATTCAACGATTTTTAAATGCTGAGTTCTAAATCTAAACTAAAAGAGCCGAAGATGTAAAGGATTATTATTTTTAGTCTTAGCTGTCTTATTCTCTCTCTAGCCGTACTGAGATAAATGAGTTAAAGATACAAAAGAGTGATATATATCCCAAGATCGAAAAGATATAAATCACTCTTTTCTTGTCAGGGATACATTTTGCCCATCTCTAGACACATGTGTGGGTAACCTCAGGTACGACTCAATCATTCTTGGAAAGATTTATTGAATTAATGGGGCTTATACGCAAATATCCATAGATCCCAGGAACCTTATGGTGGACTGCATGCTCGTTTGCTACTTTCATTTAAAAAATACATAAAAAACTGCGAACTCGTTGATTAGGTTTTGTATGTCCAAACAAAAGGATACTTAATATTCAAGCCTGCCTCATATTACAAAGAAAACATGAACAGTAAAAATCGTTTCACGATTATGTTAAATAGATCGCTAAACTCATACATGATTGATGTCGTAGACCGCATTGTTTATACTTAAACTCTAACGGTGTAAAGATTTTAATCAGGTAGAAAAAGACATTCGCTAGTTATATGCAGTATAAGATCGGAATTAGGGAAGACCTGCGCCCATCTCATTAATGGAATATAGGTATTAAATGAAATTAATGATGTTAATAAATAAATCGATGTTGAAAATCCTGGCCAGACTATGAATGATCAAAAGTTTAAATATCATACCAACCACATACAAACACCCACACACGCCAAATCCCTAACAGGGTAGACAGAGATTATCGAGTGCCAAACGGCACGGTTCTGGCATTCTTGCCTAGCCGGTTCTGGCATTTCTTTCATTTCTTTTATACCAACCAAAAGTGTACTTTAAAATACGGCCCGACGAATACACTCAAATTTAGGTAATACTTCAAAACCAGTACCAAGGACCACACTAATACGCGTGTTAGTAGCAAACGAGCACGCAGGTAGATTGCATACCTTATGGTAAATTCTAACTTCATTTTTCTACAAATACGACTAAATCCTACCTAAACTTTGTTAACCGTGAAGACTGACTAAGTTCGTCTCGTACTCTAAAGTTTGATTTTGGAGAAGCGTGGTTGCTATAGCAGCCTTGGGTGTAGCAACGCATATGTTGTCTATAGTCCCTTGAGTTTTTTTAAGTTTGAAAATCCAGAAAATTCTAAAATTTTGGGATTTATGCCTGGGTTTCGAACCTGATCACTCACGGTAAAGCTATGACTACACCGAATACATAATAGATATCTAAATATTTGACGCTTGCATCCAAATCGTAGGTGGCAGCTAATTGGATAGGCAATTGTAAACACAATCAGTATCTAAGCCTAGTACCAACATCAGAATTAATTTGCAAAACATAATCATGTCAATTAATCTTGCTTGTGTTGCCAGCGCGCACAATTAATTTATATTGACTACGAATTCATGCCAGCGACTTTACTCGCGCTATCTTTTTTTGTGGTATAAAGGTAGCAAACGAGCATGCAGTCCACCTGATGGTAAGTGGTAACAGCCGCCCATGGACATCAGTAATCATTCCAGGCACAATAAAGTCATACCTAAGTTTAATCACAGCTGCGTTCCTGCCCCTGAGGACTAAGATGTACGCCTCGTGTAAGTATCATCGTAAGTCGGCAACTACGCCTTTCCAAACAGAAACACAAAAATTGCTTTATGGAGGATTATGAGGGTGGCGGTGGTACCTCCCCGGTCGAACTAAACGAGTTCCACACATACAGTTTTGACATCTTTTTCGATTTTACTATAAGTCTTCTGTCCCTCGGATACTGTAACGTGTATACAAAAGAAGACGTATTAAAAATGTATAGAAGTTGGATCACGAACTGTACAAGATGTAGAGGTACGGAACAAAAATAAATAAACCATTTATATTGTGACCTATATTCATGAATCTAGAAAGTGTTCCTACCTTTTACAGTCTTTTACTTTTTGTTTGTGTAGTTTTTTATATTATTGTTATTAGATTAGTAAGAAAAATCTCAGGTTCTCAAATGTATAATAAAAAAAATCGTATAAAGGTAAGAAACATGATTGCGGACTGCATTGCACCTCATCATATTGATTTGCTGCCGAAGATTTGTAATCTACCCTAATTACAATTGCACCGTACTTGTGATTTACTTTAGCTGCAATACTAACATGAAGGACTAAGATGGTCACGTCTTACGTAAGTAGTACCAGAAACCACATCTCAACGTTTCGAACAAATAAAATAAAAATAGTCCAAAATAAATCTCTATTCACGGCAAATAAACATTAAATATTTACAGGCATAGCAACACCTACTCCCTGACCCCGAAAGCCGGTCGCGAAACCGCGCCAAAATTGATATATTTGCGGAACCACGCTCGCTAATCCCTTTCAGCGATCCGCAGATAAATACAGATTATCTAAGCCGTTAAACCATTCATCTTTTATGTTTAATGTTTTGGGTTTGCCCTAATTGCGTTAGCATGACTAATTTAAACAATGAACTTATGTTGAACTGTCATGAATTTGTTCGTAATATAATGGTATTGTTAGAATCTATTTATAATACTTATTTGTTTGTTATCATTAAAATCCATTTGTGCCCCAACATTGAACATAGATCTCTTCGGAGAAGGCAAATTGTTAGACTTTGTTTTTTTTAATAGATTTTGATCCCGGTTCTCTTGCGTGATAGATTGGATACTTTGCTAGGTGGTAGATCTTATGTAGTTCGACCGAGGAGGTACCACCGCCACCCTCATAATCCTCCGTG
>DWNR01001654.1:0-14563 GCA_018250455.1 Polygonus leo | reverse complement strand
GAGTTATGAAAGTGGAAGAAGCTAGGCTAGTATGTCAGAACCGTGCCATTTGGCACTCGATACTCTCTGCCTACCCCCTTAGGGATTTGGCGTGAAGATATGTGTGTTTGTGTGTGTGTACAACACAATTATTGCAATCAGAGTCATATGCTTAATATTGTCTTAGAAGCATGAAATTCAGTAGTGGTCACTTAGCCAATAATGTTCGGCAAATATCTTTGTATATATAAAAATTTCGTGTCACAGTGTTAGTTGCCATTCTCCTCCGAAACGGCTTAACCGATTTTGATGAAATTTTATATTTACTAAGGTTGTTATCTATTTTTATACCCCTAAGTAATAAGGTTGGTCCACCGCAAAACACATTTTTTTGTTATTACTTTTTTAAGATGTGGCATTAAAAATACATAAATACGATACTTGTATTGTTATTTATATGACATAACAATATTTATATTTATATACCGGGTCAGCTAGTTATATAATACTCAAGATATATAACAAGTTATATAACTTGACTCCTCCTTATCGAGGTATCCTTTATTAATAAACAATATTTTATCCAAATAAGCGGATTCACTTGAAGAGAACTTATAAGTTATCGTTGTAAGTCGATCCACTTTAGTATCAACTTTACGTACCATGTAACTACAAAATTGGAGACCTTTCAAAAGGATATCAAATATTATTCCTTATCACAAGCAGATTCTATTTGAAATGTTTTCTTAAAAGACTTCACCTAAATATTAAAATAACTAATCTATCTTGATAATAATAGATGAGCAACACGGAAAACCTCTGAATATATGTATTTCACTTCTTAGTTTTTTTTTTTTTAATATTTGGCCCTCATTCCAAAAAATAATGCAATATCTTAATTTAATTAGTTTTAAAGTTTCAACACACAGTACAGACAAAGTCGCGGGTATCAGCTAATTGAGTTACAAATTACATCTACCTGTGTTGTGTATCTATGAATGAACTTTATGAAAACCGAGCTATTTTAGTTGTAGCTTAATGAACCAATCGGAAACATTTTAATTAGCAAGTAATGTTAAATTCCGTTTTCCGTTCATCCTGGTTTAATTAATATTGTATCGGAAGTATGAATTAAAATGAGAAACATTGCAAATGCTGTAAATGTTAAAGTTTTATTCAATTGTTTTTATATTCTTGTTTGCTTTTCACCAAATACCTATAAGATAGATGTCTTAGGTAAATGTAGAGTATGCATATAAATTTCTAGGCGGCAGAACTCGTTTAATTCGACCGGGGAGGTACCTCCGCCACCCTCATTATTCTCCGTGAAGCAATTCTTGTGTTTCCCTTTAGAGAGGCATGTTTGCCGGCTACACTTATAACTTGTACTTGTATGAGCTGAACATCTTTATCCTCAGGGGTAGTAACGCATGTGTGATCAAACTTATGTATGATTTTATCGTACTTGGGGATTACTTGAATTTCCGCAAAATAGCATATACAATTATAAACCCTAGTTTATGGATGAAAATATAAGTAATGTCATGTAATTTTTCTAAAAATTTAAATTTTAACTTCAGAGTTTCACAGTAATGTAGTAAACTAGATAGGATATATTATACATTGAGTCGAATATCTCCACTAACTCACCCTTTAAACTTGAACATAGCAGAGGTTTACCTGAGATTATAAGGAAGAAATCTATGAGGTGGTAACGAATCGCGAAGGATTAATTGGAATCAGTAATCTCGCATGTTCAAGTCAAGTCTGGCGTAGCACGTTTATAGGACTGATACCTTTAAAAGTTTGGGGGAAAATTTATTTGAATAACCATTATTTTGTATTTTACCATTATTTTATTATGTAGTTCATGACCAGTTGTATCAATTGTATGAAGCTTAAAAACGACAAAAGTCTTTATGTAAAAATGAACAATCATTGAGACGATGCACTCAATATTTTACACAGGGTTACTCTTATTAGGAGTTTTACCCAGCAATAGCCCATAAAAACCTGATGGGTGGTTGGAATCTGTCTGCACTTCGTTATTTATTATTGAATAAACTGACTGCGAGGATTTTCTCGCAACCGCATTTAAAACGTCTTATTAATTAAATAAATAATGTACTGCCGAATACAGACCGCGTTGTGAACTAACAAACATGTTCAATATAACCGCATATACGTAAAAGAAGCCAAAATTTGCACTACCACAAAATTTAATTATATGAGTGGGTTAAAAGAATTGCTAAATAACTCAATTTGACAGTAAATACATAATGCGGGTCCCAGTAGACGTGGCGTATGTGAATAAATGATAATTACGACTCGAGGATAGTAGGTGTGCCAAAAGTACTGCGTCAGGGTCACGGCTAAAACATAAATGCTTGAAAAGTACATAAGTAATAAAATAATGAATGAAAATGAAAATAAAGTGTTAAAGTTTTAACCCTACTAGGTTCGTTTTTAAAGCTATTTCTTTTTAAAGCAGGAAATTTGATTATTGAAATTACGGGTCAAGTGCGAATAGTACTCGCGAAGCACTGTGTTTTAAATTTTTTATTGATATTTGTTATTATAGTGATTAGATAAGTACGCACTCAAAAAGCAATTGTCTACCTATAACTTTCAAGTGATAAATACCTGGTACAGATGAACGTATGGATCGGAGCCTTACTTATAGAGTTTTGTACTCAAAGTTTACAGTATACTGTCCTGCTGCGTACTACTTAGAAGAGTCTGGTAGGTCAAAAAAATCTTTAGGAGTAGAAATGTAACTACAGTTAATCGCTTAGTTATATAGTTCAGATAGGACATCGATCCTTTTTACCATGTAGTCCTTACAGATGCACACCGCTCTTTAGGTGGAAAATAATCCTTTGCTTTCTAAAAAATTATTGAAAGCAATTTATAATTTACGTGCGTAAAAAGACTAATAAAAATCGTATTCATCAATATCGTGAATGACATTGTTCGCGATGTCTATCATCGTTCGTCTATCACTATTTTCACTGACATAAATTCAATTTACCTGTAGCCGAATTGCAATTTTTCCAGATAATGTAATTGTTTATGCTCGTGACAGTTTTCGGCGAAATGTCCATTTACGTTTATGCCGTACGTTCTTAGAAGATTACAGAATACAATAATATCCGCGACAAGATTTGTTTTAATTTATCGCTCAGATTATAAATAGATAGAATCCCGATAACTTATATATTTACTCTAAAAAATAACATCGTATAATAGTCACATTAATTTATGAAAATAAATAATTTATCAATTCAAATCACATGTAGAAACTTTAAATATTTTCATCACTATGTAGTCACAGTTACGACTGAATATCTATTTAAACCGATATGGGGTAATCTACCCAATAAAGTAGGAATTAATAAAATGAGCCTATAGTTGGCAACAAAGCGAAGATAATCTATTGGCTTAAAAATCAAACGATTTTAACTCGAAGCCTAGTAGCGAAACACTTCTACTTGATTTATTTATTATTTCATTATTTCATCTCTTTATGATGAGTGCATCTTAGTTAATAAAATGAACATACACTTAAATATAACAATACATTGCACAACGATAAATATTTCACTTTTAGTTCGTAGCTCGCAAAAAGGGAATTTACAGAAAAGTAACTAGAAAGTTAATTACTAATATACGTCTATTAATTTAATTTCTTGTTATTTGAGTCCGTTAAAATCCAGTTAAATTTATATAGATTAGGAGTCTGTTTCCTCCCCTACGGACATCATATTATCTAACACTTCAAGCAAGCAATTCCTGTGTAATTGCTTTCTCGGAAACGTCCTCAACGTTTCGGATGAAATTTTGTTTTTAGAAAAAAATACTAACCAAGGCAATTTTTATTATACAGTTAATGAAATAATTTGATCTAAATCAATATTGTTACGTTATTTTCATAAAAAATGTGGTTTTATTATAAGTAAATCATGCAATATTGATCGCGCAGGAACCATGAAGTATAAATTCTAAATTTTCGTATAGCAAAGGGTGGTAAAACATGAATAGCTGACATTTTCCGTTCAAAAGCAAAGTCGAAACGTTGAGGCACTTACCTTCGGTATAAAACCGGAGGATATCTGTAATAAAACGCACACATCACTGTCACAGTGTGAATGTCAATCGAACAGCATAAAATTGTTCGAGGATGGAATACTAAGTTTGACCTGTGACAGGGATGTCAAATTTTTATTACTCAGTAAAAGGAAGGGTTAGATTACATGAGAAACAGTACTTTTGAGGGAGTTCACAATATTTCCGTATTTCATAAAGCCAATTCTTGCTCCTGTGGCGTTATTATACCGCGTGAAGCTCTTGACAAATCTATAGGATAGAGCCCTGTGCGGTATAAAATAATTTGTTGTTGTTCCAGAAGTTAGTAGATTATTTTCTGTATTCGTACCTCTCTGAATGAGGGGCCCTCCTAGCTCGGAGCCCGTGGTATTTTGCCAAGTTGCCGCTCTATTATTACGCCATTGACTAGATCGTACCAACTTTGTTTAACGTCTCCAGTAAAATATCATAATTTGTCTAAAGTATGCAGCTTTGGGGGACGGCTACATAATTGTGCTGTTTGCGGTGAAGACGTTGAGTCCATGGGGGCCGGAAACCCGTAGCTTACAAAGAACTAGCTTCGCGGCTGGTTGACATTTCCGGAGGCCCACGAGTTGGTGTATACTTTGGGAAAAAAATAAGCCTAGCTGTGCAGCGGGGTAATGTGACTAGCATTCTTGGTTCTCTGATTCTGCGATTCGGACCCATTATTTTGTAACTTATTATCATTTTTTAAAACTATCATTTTACAAGTATTTTTATTATATTCTGTTTACATTATAAGTTAAATTATTTTGCTTAGTTCAACTTAGTGCTTATGTGGTTAAAATAAAAAATGTCACCTAGTCTAATCCTAGATTTCGTGTCGTAAATGAAATAACAGAAACAACACAGAAGATGAATTTAAATTTGACCCTAATCTTGATTCCTACGTGTTGGATCAATGTAAACGTTTTGAGACATTTACAATTCGGTTTACTTCTATGGAAAATCTAAGGCTAATACTTTATACCAACGCTTGAATACGAGTATACTGTAATAAAATCTGTTAATCAAAGGTCCTATCTAGAAGGATTATGGTATGACAATGAGTCTGTCATTTTTTTCTGTTTCAATTAACAACGATAAATAGCACAACCCTATTTTATAACATTGATCTATGTGTCAAAATGGACAGAGACATACCAATGCAATGGTCACTGTCTTAACTTCTACTAAGGGATAGATAGCTTATGGAAACGGGGCATGGATGACAATGCGATATTACGGTTTCAATAATGATGATATAAGATGATGATAATGAAGATGTATGGTGATGTCATTTGCATTCGTGATACTGAGATTTACGAAATATGTGACTAAATTTGTTCTTAGGTACATTGTAACTTGATTCGGAAATAGGAAAAGCTTGGGATGCTTTTGAAGATAGAAAGTTATTTCCAGAATATTTGATTATTCTGTAATGAATGGTCGTTGCCGCTATTTACATAACCGACAACCAATATAAGATGTCGAATAAGTGTGTCAAATGAACGCTACTAAATAAATACTGCTGTATAATTTTTATTGGAACGAAATTCCTTACAACACGTTATATTTCAACAATCGGAAAAATAGACTAGGCTGAAATTAAAGTAAGATCTCGGTCCTTATGACTACAAGAACTTCATAGGAAATCATAAATATAGGTGATAAAATTCCTAGTAATTGGGAACACACCAATGCAAATTCTTTAATCTACTAAACAGTTTTTTACGGATCTAGTGGAGTGATCGTTGGCCATACAAAAGAAGAGGCATGCTTTAGTTCTCAGGAGTGGATAAGCTTATATGTGATCATCCTCAGTGGGATTTCAAACTTATTTGTGGTTGATCTTTACAGGCAGTAACTGTTTGTGGTATCATCAGATCGTTTTATACTCTTGAACTTTAAAGAAGTTACCTTCAATTTCACTTTACCTTTCATGGCCCCGAATCGTGCTTAGCAATTCGACAAGTTGATACGTTCGTACCATACGTATACCTGCGTCAGTCGATACGTAGTGGAATATGTCAATTGCAGTAACTGATGGACAAGTGGTCGACATACGAGTTGAGCATATGAATTAGGCATTGGTTTTACTTCGAGCGAACATGTAACACGATTAGCCTCATGACTTTAACATGGTTTTATTTCATATTGTGTGGGTCTAAAATGAACTTTTTGAGCGCCCTGTTACCGGTTACCTATGGTTTTAGATCGCTTTCTTCTCTAGCAGTATCTTCTCTAAAAGTATATAATACATTTGCAGAAAACATTGAATTACTTAAATTACTATTAACTGAATTAATTCCATCTTTGTACTCCATAATTCTAGTATAAAAATATCTTTGTTGTATCATCATCTATTTATTAATTACTGTGTCTTCTCTGCATGCTAAGTTTCCTGTAAGAATTAAACAACTCTGGTCAGGAATACGCAGGTGAGATTTTTTGAGGTCCACTTGAATTTTCCAAGATGTTCTCCCTTGCTAAAGTTACATTGTTAATGGGATGTGTACGAATCTTGTCTTCGAAAAATTAGGTGCCCCTAGCTATTTTCATGTTTTTACTACATTATATAAGATCACTTTCAGCAAATGGCAATCAAGCATGCCGTAATATATTTCACACCTCATTCTATGTGGTATTTAAAAGTAACAAAACTATATGGTAATATTCATAGCATTTAGCGATTTCTATTCATCGTTTGTACGGAAACCAGCACCATGTTTTACACCTAGGTATAGGGAATCGAGACGAAATTGGGGCGTCAGAGAAATTGCTTACGTGTTTATTTGTGACGTATTCGATAGGAGATGGTACAGTTTACTGGACATACTAACCTGATTAATATTGGTTATGTATGTTATTGAAACTTTTCAATTAAAAAACTAAAAACCGACTTTATAGCACATCATTACTCTTTTAAGTGTTACTTTTGTCTTGGACTTCGCATGCGTTATTACACATTTTTTTCCAAATTTCGATACAACGAACATTATTTCATGCATAATATAATAAGACTTTTCTATTCTCGGTTGAGTAGTTGAGGCGTGAAGGCGAAACAAACAAAATTAAGTATATTAAGTTAGGGTTATTCAAATTCTATGTGTTAAGGTTTTTACTACAGAATATCTAAATCATTTAGAAGGCTTTAGCCTCAGCCCATTGCCTTATTTATAGTATAAGATCCTAAACATCTCCAAAAACTATTTTAATAGAGTTAAAACTAATTGTTATAAGTTTGAAGTGTTGTAGTTGTTAATCACTTAGAAGCATCGGTAACTTATAGAATTTCTTGTTAATTGAGTGAATCGAAATACAGATTAGGACTGGCGAGAATTTAGCATAATATCATTAATTAGACAGAAATTGCGTGAAATATCTCAGACATAATCGCATTTTAAAGGATTGTAGCCACGCAACTAATTGAGGGTTAATTCCGTATTAAACATGAATAAGGCTGCTTGCTAAGACAAGCTGTTTTGAAGCAACATTTTATGATAATGATTTCGGCGAAAATTACCAATATATTTTTTCGGGATAAAAAGAAAAAGATGTGCCGATGTCTTGTCATATGTAATATCATATTGACTACATCCATTGACAGGACAATGAGTAGTATAATGTTTGTAAGAAAGTAAAAAAGAATTCGTGGAAAAAAACTTTGAGAGAATATTCTAGAAAAATCAAATTGTTTTACTCGGATGTTTCATTCCGTTTAGAATTTTTATAGTAGTGAGAAAAGCCCTTAAAGTGCTAACAGGTAAGAAACTATTACACCTTTGTAACTTCTACTTCCATATACACTTTGATAGTTTAGTACTTATTTTAATTGTAACCAGAACCCATTAGTAATTCCTTTTAACGAAATTATGGCACATTTAATCTTAGTAATGGTCGCTGTTAAGGTGAGTGTTCTAACACTTAACATAATAAGGAGTCGCAGAAATGTTTTGCCTAAAGAAGAATGACAGAAAAATATCAACAATACCATATGTATTGTTGAGCGTTATTAGAATTATAATCCCATTGATGGGATTGTTGAGACCGCTGAATTTTTTCTTTTACTTATGGTTTTATTGTTAAAGCAATACTAATATTTCAAAACAACAATTCTTGTATTCTTTCAACAACCGGGGAAGTACCACCGCCACCCTCATAATCCACCGTGAAGCAATTTTTGTGTTTCGGTTTGGAGAGGTGTGGTTGCCGGCTATACTTATACACGAGGCGAACATCTTAGCCCTCAAGGGTAACAACGCATTTGTGGTCAACCTCACGTACTACTCAATCGTACTCAGAGGCGATTACTAATGTCCATGGGCGGCAGTGACCACTTACCATCAGGAGGACTGCATGCTCTTTTGCTACCTTTAAGAGATAAAAAAAATGTTTGTTTATTACAAGTAATGGGTTTATCGAAAACGTCTTAGAATTTCTATGAAACTTTTTATCACCCAAAAGGATGACGTGTGCTTGATTTGATGTACCTAGGCACTTACTAAGTACGTGCCCACAGTATTAGCATACTCTTTATAGTGTATCACCCATTAAGGGAATTAGTATATCTATCATGCATGTCATTTTCCAGGCTATGACATACCTACATCTTTGTGCTACTCTAAGAAATTCCATCAATCGTAGCATACTGCCAATTTGATATATTTATTCCTATCCGCAATTGGTTCTCTATGATCGCCATATTTGTTATTTCAGGTACAAATACGTTCGAAACATCTTATTTCGTCATTGATTGATGACAATGTTTCTATTATGTCTATAACTTAATAGGAACTTGGTAATGGATGGCACGTAATGAGATTGACCTCTCGGTTGTGGCCTAACAAACTAAAAGTGGCGTCAAACATAGTCTTTGTTGTTCCATTTTAGCATCAAACTAATACGAACAGTTGATTGATGAGTTAAATAACAATAATAAGTTAAGGCAAATATGAAAGTGAAAATATAGAAGTAGCGAAAGAGCTTGGTTCACTTGATTGCTTGATGTTGAGGGCTCAACACATCTGTAGACAGACAACCTTAGGTACAATGCAAACGTACCGGCAGTGACCATTTAACATTAGGTGCAGTGCATGCTCGTTTGCTAAATTTAAACGATAAAAATCTCAGGATTGAAGTCCTACATGAGTTGCGTTTACCTTGACCACTATGTTCGCCTCATAGTCGTCATAGTCGATAACTGCGCCCTTCCAATAAAAGTTTAAATGTTCTTTACGGAGGGTCTTTAACGTATCAACAGTAAAATGTTCACTATTGGTATAAGTATATTCTTTATTAGTTTAACTCCAGAAAGAATAACAAACAATGATAATAAACTTAAATGAGGCCACCCTTGAGCAAACTTCATTCATTAAAAATATCAATTTAATATCTTCCTTAATCGAAATGGGTGGACAATAGATGAAGGCAATATTACTTGAGATATTAAATCCTTCTTCTTCTTTTAATTACATCATAAAATTATTCAAGGAAGTAGAATTAAGTGTATTTTTTTTGTGAATATTCATCTTTCATTATTCATTTTTCAATACTTTTATTTAAATAAAGTATCAATGTAAACATATAGATCAGATTACTTTAACTTTCGTTCAACTACCTGACTGTTTTAGAAACCGGATTGTTTGCAAATTCCCTATAAAGAATCCCTTTGGAAACTTTTGTTTCCAATTTAGATTTGGGACCGGTCAAATTAAGATTGTTTCCTTATTGCAGTCGACATTTTAGGGGATAAATAAATAAGATAGGATAAGAAAAAGATTTATTTGTCACAACACCCATGAAATTTAATGTCGTGTTTCGCGTTGCATACCTACAACTTTTTAGTCAAATTACCTTTTAGATAATAATCGATTTCAGTATGAAGTCCGTTAAAAAGGTTACTTCTAAAGGCTAATTTTGAAGTTTTTTTTTCATGTGTTTTTAATTATTTGCGTACGATTTGCATTTTGAATATTGTGTTCCATTCCGAATCGATTTCATTCCTATTCCTGACTTTTCAGGACTCCGATTCTATAAGGCGTCGATGGAACCCTATTATTATCCTATTCGCCGTCCATGCGTTTGTCAATTTGTCACAGAGCTCTATCCATTAAAACTTAATTGGTAGATATTGGAAATTTTTACCTGGTATGATCGTTATAACAACAAATAACCATAAACTTACTTGTAATGAAGATATTACTTACTTGTAATGAATTTGAAGAAATAACTGTTTAGATGTTTTGTAGGAGTACACACACACACATCTTCACGCCAAATCCCTAACGGGGTAAACAGAGAGTGTTGAGTGCCAGATGGCACGGTTCTGACATACTTGCCTAGCTTCTTCCACTTTCATAACTCTCTTCAGAGACACCTCCTTCAGAGAGCACACGATCAATTTGATCATGAAATGTCAGTCTGGGTCTCCCTCGGTATCGTCCACATTCGCATTGTATATCTGTTTTGGTAACCTTTCATCCATCGTTCTAGGAGTACTATCGAGATAATTTTATGAGCATTCCAGAAAATGTAGGTATCACAGAACCAATAAATTATGACATATATAATGTATTTAAAGTTATAACATACTTCGGAATGTCATTAATGAATGCTTCATTAAACGTTTTATTTTCAGTACAGTTATTAAGTTTTTATTACCTTTGAATTTCATGCGTTTACGACCTAATTCTCCCTTTTCTGTATCTACTTATCTTATACATTTAGACGAGGAATTCTTGTATATATGTATATATAAATATCAACGATGTCGGAAACGGCTCCAACGATTTTCTTGAAATTTTGTGTTCGGGGGGTTTCGGGGGCAATAAATCAATCTAGCTAGGTTTCATTTTTAGAAAATGTCGTTTTATCCGTGTTCTCAGGTAATGAACAACGTGAAGTTAAGCTATTCAATAATAGGTGGCGCTGCTTATGTTAAAAATATCCGAGCGAAGCTCGGTCGCCTTGCTAGTTTCAGTTTATATATACATATTTAAATTCTTGTACGGTGTACCCAACTCGAAACTTTATGTCATGACAAGATATATATATAACTATTGAATAATAAAATGAGCGACAGTGGAAATAGTCACGTAATATAAATTTTAGTTACATTATATATAGCTTGCTGTCCATCAGATGGTAAGACTTCTCTACTGCCAGATGAACCCGAACACCAAACTCTGTTGAACTTTACCTTTTTATATTAACGAACAAGGACGGGGGGGAGGGAGGAATTTTCTAAAGTTACCGTTTTCTTGGGGGAGAAAATGGCTTAACCGATTAAGTCTAACCTGAGTCGAATAACGCGTCTACCCGTGAGGACTAAAATGATCTCCTTAGCCTGAGTCTTCCCTAGAGGACTGAAACTCGTGTGTAAGCTTGGCTTGTTACCTTTAGTAACGATATTCTACTGAAAACATAATTCCATCACGATCTACTCCAGCCTTCATAACTTTGGTGAAAGTAATATACATGCATCTAATGCGCAAAGTTAAAGATTGGCGGAAACATAAAGCATTTAGTTAGTAGAAGTTCTGAAAGCAGTCACAAGTTGGCCATGCTTGTGTGAAATT
This sequence comes from Polygonus leo, assembly GCA_018250455.1. Lineage (NCBI taxonomy): Eukaryota > Metazoa > Arthropoda > Insecta > Lepidoptera > Hesperiidae > Polygonus > Polygonus leo. Next base: position 2,897 of record DWNR01001654.1, on the reverse strand, counting down.
TCAACAGATTTATTCGAAACAGCTTCTGCAGGTATTTATGTGGAATTTCAGTCTGTTAGGCCTTTTTAAGTTCAGAAAAGGAGGTTTTCAAATGGCTTGACTCTATTTTTTTAGATTAATCTAAATATTTTCTCCCTTAGTTTGATGGTAGCAAACGATGGTAAGTGGTCACTGACGCCCCAGAACGTTTTATGCATGTGTGTGTGTTCATGGGTGGCAATGACCATATGTAACATAAGATTCAATAATACCTGAAATTAACCACGGACGCCTTACAACTCCTGTTGTAAGATGTTTGCCTCGTGTAAAAGTATACCCGGCCACCACCTCGCCTCTTTAAGACCTATACACGATCGATTGCTTCACGGAGGATTATTTGGAAGGCAGTGGTATCTCCCGAACTACACGAATTCTACTATCTAACAAATATTTTATTTATCGCTTAGGTATCAAAATAGCAGATATTTATAGTGTATTGTGTCAGTTTTTATATGTATTAAGTAAAATTGTGATAAGGCTAATTAAGCAAAACAAGACTTGTACCGCAGAATACGTAGGTTTTTCGTGGTGCTTTTACGAAGTCGTTGGCAAATTATATTTTCTAATATTGTAACTCCGCAACTCCCACGTTGGTTGAAATGGTTGAAAATACAATTGAGACAGTTCACTTGAGAAAGTTGATCCAAAAAAGGATGTTGTAGGCCACTTAAGACTCCTTGTTGTTTCTAGAAATTATGCGAATGGATTCGCTGTAACAGGATGCCCCACTGGCTAAAGGTCTCATCTGAGAATTATTAGGATTTGTGATACTTATGGCTTTTATTTATTTTAATCTTAATGTATCTTCGACATCTCGAAAACTAAGCAAAATATCGAAAAAAATATCCACTAGTTTAATCATGGATTTCTAGACTTAACAGGTCTCGCATTTTAGGTTTCCTCACGACGTTTTCCTTTAATGTTAAAGCAAGTGACATTATAATTATTTTCTAATACTCACAAGGTTTCGAAAAACCAGAGCTTGACTGAGTTTTAGTCTTTTCTGTGTAAATTTCTAGAATCGTTAGTACCAGATAGAATAGTAAACACTTTGTCTATATTGGTTGCATAATTAAATACTTTACATAATATACTATAAAAATACTCGATCTGCTAAATACGATATTAGCCGCATTACCATAAGATTATCTGAGTATTAAGGCTTCACTTTACGTGTATACTTTACACAATTCGAAGACGTTAGCAAATTTATAAGTGTTTTGTACCTATTTATAACCAACATTAAAAAGGAAGTATGTTTGCCGTATGTCTATTTATAATGCTACTCCTAAAGGTTACCCTTATTTTTTATACTTTTGAAGTAGCTAGTGATGCTAGGTGGTAGAACACATATAGTTCGACCGGGGAGGTACAACCGCCACCCTGCTTCGTGAAGCAATTTATAGTATTTGGGTTTGGAGAGGCGTGGTTGCCGGCTGTACTTAAACGTAAGACGAACATTTCAAGGCTTGCAACGCATTTATGATTAAGCTCAAGTACGATTTAATCGTACTCATGCCTAATTATTTAGTATGTGTAATATATTTTTTATGGGTTACTACTATATTTTGAGGACAGGTTATAAGATAACTCATAGAAAATTCGTTTGTGGGTGTAGCTTCATGCAATTTTAATTTATATTGTTCTGTATATCGAAGCAATATATTTTAACCGAGATATTACTAATTGGTATTTTATTCAGTATCAGATCGACATTCAAAGATTTGAATTCCAATGAGTTATTGTCCACGAACGAAATGGTAATTTACAAATACCGATAAAATGGGAACGTTGAACAAGTAATGAAAATTCAATATAGCAACATCGATATAATTTAACAACAAATTACTATCGAATTCACTGACCTCATTTATTTAAAGGGTTATTCATCTTGGTCTTACTATAGACCTACTATTCAAAGTTAAATTCTTGTTGTACTATCCTACTTACATTATTTTCGGCCGTTACCGTTAGAATCCGTTCAGTATCAGGAATAATAATGAATGTCTAACACTCACTAAATTGTTAAGACTATTAACTAGTGCTAAGGCCAAATATAGGATTAGTTTAAATTAACATGCCCGCTTCTCGTTATACTAAACAACTACTAATAATTAACATAGAAGATATATAATATCAAAGAATTGTGGTACGTAGTAACAGTAAAATCACCTTGGAGACGTTTATACATATGTAGTAGTGTACGATTAGCCGATAAATAAATAAATAATATTTATGTATGACTTTTTATAGATAGGTACTTAAATTAAACAAACGTAATCTTTATTGAAATTAATGATGTAATTTCATTAACTCCAAACATTTCGTAGTCATCCTTGTTATTTCTGTCATCTGATGTACTGTTAATATTAAATCGTTCTTATATTGTATTCAAAGTTTCGTCTACACCCTAAAATTAATTTTCCCGTTAAATAGCACGTAGACACTTTTTTCCATACCTCTAAGTTATGGATTAAAATTTTTGATCAGTAAATTAATAAGTAACAAAAGATTAACAAACAAAACATGACATGACGCTTCTAACGCTACTATATTGCGAATGACAGGAGAAAATGTGGCAGCGCATACTATCTCGCCGTATCACGGTTTTACGCACTACGCGTATTTTCTACTGCAAAAACTTTAAGGCAATTTGGCTTTAGTCAGCTTATATCACTCACTAAAAAAACTCCGTGCAACGCAACCTTTATAGTATTATCAATGATATTGTTACGTCAAAGTTTCATATTCGAATCCCTGCGGGAGCTACCGTATACGGCAGATTAGTGTTTATTTCTGGTTTTTTTTTTTTTTTTTTTTTGTGTAAAGGTGGCAAACGAGCCTGCAGTCCACCTGTT
>DWNR01001653.1:0-14567 GCA_018250455.1 Polygonus leo | reverse complement strand
GCCGCGCCCGCCCCGCCCCGCGCCCGCCCCGCGACCGCCCCGCTACTAGCTTGCGGTTCCTTTCGCCCGCTTTCGATCCCTTCTCACCTTCCGTTTCGAGTGCACCGATCCGATTACGTAGGTAGCTGCGAGTGCGACCGTTTTAGATTTGACGTTTTCCGATGTTCCGAGCTCCGAGGGCGGCGGCGGGCGCGCGGCGGCGGTCCCGACGTGGTGCTTTGAGACCGGTCGTTTGGCGGATTCGCGTATACTTAATCTTTTCTTATTCGTTGTGCGGACGCTGTTTCGATTCGCTGAGCTTTAGTGGCACGCTTCTGCGACGCGGCGTCGCCCGACGACCGCGGTGTGTGTGTGGACTTCGGCCTGTATTCCTCTGACTTTCCGCGGCGGAATCGTCTCGTGCGAAATTTTCGACCACGTATAGATAGAATTATTAAATTTTCGAAGTTAAGATAGTCGCGCGACGGCAGCGACGCGGCCGAGGAGCCGATTCGCCGATTTGGTAGGTTGCAATCGCGTAAGTCAGGATCATACTTGCCAGTGCGAGACCCCGGGGCCTTATGGAGCCGTTCCGTCGTGGAAGGATGTCGGGACCGAAACGATGTCACGTAAAGTTCACCATACCAATTAATGTTAGCTCCAATTTTATTACACAGTCCATTTCAAGTTTTTCAAGCTCTTATTGCGGTGTGATGTCGTTTCTGCCCGATGGGTGGATTCCGCCTCCGTTTTTTGGAACCGTCAGTTAAAGGGAAGGGCCCATCCCTGCGGAGGGCTTCCGAGGGTCCTCCGTTCCCGAATATGTGATGTGTGAGGAGCGTGACTGGGAGAGATACGTGTTAGTGTACGGAACCACCGTCGCGCAGACGGTATGGGCTCGCGAATGTACATTTTACATAATATGATAATTTTAGTGCCGTTAGATATTATCTGTTTCCCATTTTTGAACATACATAACTCTTGTAATTATAATGCATTGTCTGTATTTCATTGTTGCAATCATTTGTAAATAAAATACTTTATATCGATAATGTTTATTTTATTTTGTCATATTTAATTCTTACTGCATAATTTTATGGGTGATAGTTCACGTATTTTTATGTTTAAATCTAACGAAATGCCCAGATGGCAGACGAACCTGATGGAAAGCAGTTACCGTTACCTATGGGCGTTTGCAACATCAGAGATAACATCGCAGGCCTAGAAGGAGGTTTATTTAATATCTTTTTAGTGTCCAATATCGATTTGGAAATGATCCTGAACTTGTGGAGGAATTTTATTTCTCATCGTTATACGACTATCGAAGTGTGACCGCTACTCTCATGATACTCATAGTTGTACAAATCAAAAGTAATTAACGACTTAACTTCGTGTGTAATATCCCAATCCTCAGTTTGTAAGAAGGGCCACTATACAATAGAAGTGAGTATTAGTTCCTCAATAAAAACATCATAACAATATCCTGACTGGGCTTATACAAAGAATGTAATGTAATAGCAGGTATCGTGGGGTAGATGTTAGGTTCAAATGTGATATCATGACGTATGAAATGAATCGAGGTTTTATCATCACAACTCGCCACTGCTGCCCCACTCCTCTCATAATAAAAAAGGTACCTACATATTAGTCACAGTCCCCCGGTCATCAATTGGTGATCAAGTGTGATCTTCACAATCTTTTAAAGTTTTATTGAAGTGAAACTTCTTATTATTTAATGGTTATTGAATCGTCGCTAAGATGTAAGTTTAAGACGGCTATATGTTTGGACTTTAAGAGGGTGAGGCGATATTGCGCAATCGGAAAATAGAAAAAGATATAAGAAAGATATTCCAAAAAAAAATCATATTTCAGGTACTTCGTAAGTCATAAGTACCAGACGTACATTAGTCGGCCAAACTACTTTTTGGCTACTTCGTGCTGGCGCTGTATCATCTGTGAAGCAATTCTTATTTTTTGGTTTCGAAAAGTATGGTTGCCGGTAAGTGGTGCAATGATTACAGCCTTATAGTGTCCCAATGCTAGAAAGGGTCTCCTCACAACACACACAAGCACTCCACACGCACAGTTGAGATTGTTTTTAATAATCACTTAAGTGTGTAGGTAGGTATCTTCACGGTATTTTTATTTATCGGGAAACAAGTGATTATCAAATGTCGCAAAAATCGCACTTTTAAGAGCTTGAGATTTATAGACATCGAAGAGATAACGTATTCTTAACCGTTGAACTATAACTGCTACGGCTGAGTAATAGAAAAAGGATTCCCTTCTACCCAAGTCTTCTGTCCCGGCTGAGCCCTTTGTTGACTTGCCTTAAATCCAGTGAAGCTGTAAAGGCCAGTATGGCCAACAGCGGCTACACATTCGAAAAAAAAGAATATAATTAATTAGAAGTAAAAAAAAACTAAAAATTACGCTGGTCCTCAAGATACTGATACTGGCTAAGAGGACAAAGTATTCAAATTATTGCAGTGTTGTCAGCCCTCAATAAGTATGCAAAATTTCTAATTGATCCGACGTTTCAAAGTCGGTCGAAATCACCTTGTAAGTGTATCCTTACATACCATGATAAAACATGGTAAAAAGAAAAGTTATAACGAGTAAATGAAACGCATGTTTTAATAAAACGTACTTTAATTCAATATTTCATTACAGGTGTTGAAACTATATTCAGTGGACGAGGGTTTCCCCAGCTTTATAAATAAATTAAACATCACAATACGTAACAGATAAATATATCTAATTTCATACATATCCTTCGCTTGCCTCTTTGGTTTCTACTAGCTAAGTTAAGTAAGGTATCTGACTATTTTTATTTAAGATTTTTTTTTACATTGAAGAGGAATGAAGTTACAATACAATTTCGATTATATTATAATTACTTTTTTTAATAGTACTTCACAGACAGAAAATTTGTCAGCCATGTCAACAATTAGTGTCTTAATGTAAATTCATTCCATAATAAATATGCTAAAACATTAGTACACTCCAAGAGCTGGCGAACAAATCTGGTATCCACATTATTGTTTAAAAAAATGTTGTTTCTGAATTTGTATTTTTTGACATCCATTTATTTTTTACAAACAAAAATATTTACACTTAAAAATCATATTAAACCAAAACGCTTTAATATGTCCCAAAAGATAATTAAAAAAAAACTACACTTATACTTTTTGCCTCTACTGTATAATTAAATGTTCGCAATAAACTCTTTTTGTTGCCAGCTCCAGAAATATATCTAATTACTTCCAAATGACATAACAAAAATAGTCAAATACCAGAAAAAAGGTTTGCTTACGAATCAAAAACATGACCAATAGATGTATTTTTTACATTTTTTTATCGTAAAGTCGTATTCAACATAAACTTATCTATGTTTGAAACGTAAGCAAACCATTACCGAATTTATATAAAATTTATATTATAACAGATCGTTCAACGATATTTTAAAGTACACGCTATTATCGTCTTTAATACTGTTAAAATAGCCTGCACTTTCCTCTGACAATTACTTTTAGATGACTCCCCAAGATACTGCTGAAGCGAGGTGAAACAATCAAATGATAGGACTAGAAATATACAATTTTAGCATTTTTACTATTAAAACTCTATCTTAATAGTCTCTAATCAGCTTTTACATTTGAAATTGATTACTTTATTTGGGTTTAAAATAAATCTAAGTCTAACCTGGGTATAATTCGTTCTGGTGTCATCAATCCTTAACAATCGCACGGCAAGGAATTTGATCCATTACCAATCAAGATATCTACACTCCGATTCATCTCCAACCACTACACCGCAAACGCGTCCTTCGCGCCCTTGCAACAAGAGCCTCTATCCCGTGTCTACAATCCATAACTTCTTTGGTTTCGCACGTAGAAAATCACAATCCAGCCCGCGAAATAACCGTCTATTTACAATTTACACCGTATTTACACTGCACAGAGTCGCTTTTTCACTGTCCGCACTTTCCTATCGACCGCGAAGGCCTTGAACCTCAACAAGCCGACGGCTAGTCAGATGTAAAGATAGTCATTTTTGGTTTCCTTACAGTAGCTTATGCTGGGGAACTTGTATACAGGGCTATATCTTCTCTTGTCTCCGTCCGACTCTAAGGAGAGTGCCGAGAGAGCTCTGGAAGGTTCGTCTTCTTCGGGGGTGGGTTCTGGCGGCGGGGGGAGGGTGCGCGGGGGCGGGGCGGGGGGGTTCCGCCGCACTCGGAAGTGGCAGTCGCTGTCGGCGGGCCAGGAGCGCTGCACCAGCAGGGGCAGGTCGTCTGGGTGGAGTTTGCGCTCGTATTCTTGTGATGGACTGACCTGGAAATGCGAAATGTAATACGTTACTTCAGTGGCCTAGTTATACTAAACTAATTACATAAGTGGAATGATCTGTGAACATCCTAATACTTTATGTATATTCTATTTTCATAGACACACAGAAGACGAATAAACACAAACCCAAATTTCAATAATGACAATTTTATACTGATAATCGCACACTAGGATTCCACCCAGATCCACCTTGATTATTCAGATTTTTGCATCGGTAGATTCGAATCCGGGACCCTTATTAAGTCAAACAAGTATTTTAACAGCGGCGCCATATGGGTCATCGTTTATTTATCGATATTTATCGATATTTGTTCAACAAAGAATGATTTAACTTCCTGAATTTCAAAACAGTACAATTACAATAACGTAAATTTAAAACAATAAAGTCCATTTGCCAATTAACACTTACCTCATAGAGCGAGAACCTCTCGACGCCCTCCGTGGAGTCGTAGCAATGCAGCAGGATAGCCAGCAGTTCATCTGCCGTGGTCCTCTCGCTGGTGAGCAGGCACTTGTACTGCGAAGACGACATAAGCGCCGAATCGTAAATCTTCACCAAGCCCCCTGGACGCATCTGGAGGGAGAACCTGGAAGTAAACAAACAAAATTTGTTAAAAACAAAATTTAAGACAGAGAAATATAATGGCCTGCTGATGTTGTGGGTACATAATGTAGTGGTGTGTGATGTTGTCTTTCTTAAAGGTTGAATAAGAGGTATGCGTTAATGATCCATATGTTGGTTATGATGTTTTTATCCCCAATATCAAGCAGATTGAAAACTATCATACAATAGTGCATAATCCAGTGTCATATGTAATCATAATAATGTATTAAGTTCAGGAATCGGATAAGCTCTGTTATCCGATTAAAGGTCAAAGATTTATATCAATGGTCGGGGGATCAGATTGTGTAGTTACGTATTTAAACGGTTCCTCTTCGTAGCAAAATAAGTAGCAGGATAAAGTTAACTTAAGACTTTAAATGATTTGATAACTAACATAAAATGCTACCGTACACATATACTGGAAACAGAAATATGGAATATATTTCATTGCATCCCTTCCCAATTGCACAGAGAGCATTTCGGATAAAGCTTGGCGCCACCGTACGTACAGACGATAGACAGTACATCATGCGACGGCCTATTTTAGAAACCTCGTAAATAACCGACTCCTTAGACAGATAACTTCATAACCAGACATTATCAACATCCTTCCAGTGTCTGACGTACTTGAGCGTACTCCGTTTACGTCAGTATTCCTGTTCTATAAATAATTTCCCGATAACGTCGTATTACGTGAATGGGCAAAGGGCACATGTATCGATCGATAACTGACGTGACTATAAATATCCATTTAGCGAGCATTTCAATGCGCTTTATTTACCAAAATTTAACAAAAGGTTATATCAACTTCATTACTTCAACATTCAGGAACCATATAATAACAAACAAAAAAATACAATGCTCTCTTTTATCCACCAAGTATGTCTGTGACAAACATAGGATTGGACAGTTTATTACTTGCTTTGCCCAGAAGTTTCTGACTTAAATAGTCGCCTCGAGTGATAAATGATACCTGTGCGACTTACACACAAATTGCGATGATGACGATTATTTCCTGCCCAGGTAAAATCGTTTACACATTCTATCACCACTAGCTATCACTGTCTCCTCACAATCTTTTGTCGGTCTTCATTATAATAATAAATGATACATCGAGAAGCGGCACGTGTCAGTCGCATCATACGTGATGGGGTGACGAAAAGCCCCCAAAAATACCTTATCACGGGCCAAAAGAACAAAAACAGTACAGAAGCGCACCGTCGGACCACCGGCTAGCCGCTGAAAAAAGACACATTTTTGTCCCTTTTTCTGTCCCCTTTCCGGCCGCGCTATTCCCGTCCCGTAAACACACTAGCAATAAAAACTTTTAAAAGATCTTCTGAAGATCGAGCCCTTTATTGACCATATGGATCGTGTTTCGACGTTTGTTGACAGTCCGAATTGTGTGCGGCGGCTGTTTTACAAGGTGTAATAATGTGTTATTGTGTTCATTCGAAATTTATGAGGAACCTCAATAAAACGTTGTTTTTTCGCATGACAATTTGTTGTGCGCAACACGGTGACAGATTTCTCAAATAAACGATATGATGATGTTGCATAGCACTGTTACCAATAGAATATGTACTATAACAAGCATAGAGAAGTAAATGATATGGATATGGCATTTTAATAATAACACGTTCAACGCTAATAGTTCCACAATATAATTCACAATGTCATGGGTCGGATGCAGACTCGTAGAAGAAAGTACACAAACATCCAGAATCAGATCAGAAAATTAATTCATCACAATATTGGCAGAGGATCGAATGCGGAAAACCATGAAAAATTCCATTTAGAACCAAACAATAAGCTCTTTTTTCTGGTGTTTTGTGAGCTCTAAGTAAATGATATATCATATCCATTTGAGAGTTTTAAGTACATGGTGTACTGTGTCTAAGAAGATCCCTTCATCCTAGGAAGCTCCTTAGTATCCCCTATCAATGTTAACTTGTCAGAGCTAATGTGGAATTGTTAGAATAAAAAACATTAATTTATTTTTATGTTGCTATGCTCACAATTCAGTTAGATACACTCAATACTACGACAATTATCTCTAATTATGCAAACAATTACAAAACTAGTAAATGAATACTTGTAATGAGGCAGACAAGCCACAGACACGCGAAAAAATGAGGTCGTGACCTTTGTGAGGTGTTCATCTATCGTACAGAACATTGCGATGTTTGTGAGTAAACTTGGTGGACGGCTATACTTACAAACACGAGGTGAACATGTTAGTCCTCAGGGGTAGCGACGCATTTGTGGATTGACCAGTTGAATCAGGTACGACTCAGTCTTTCTTGGGGATGATTACTAATGTCCAAGGACGGTAGTGGTCACTTACTATCAAACAGACTGCGTGCTCGTTTGCTTTATACGATAAAAAAAACATTGACGTTATTACGTTCAAGCGGGGAGGTACCAACTCCACCCTCATAATCCTCCGTGAAAACTTATTGTGTTTCGGTTTGGAGTGACTTGGTTCCCAGCTACACTTATACACGTGGCGAACATCTTAATCCTCAAGGGTAGCAACGCATCTGTGGTCAACTTCAAGTACGATTTAATCGTACTCGGGGTGATCACTAATGTCCATGGGAGGCAGTGACCACTTACCATGAGATGGACTGCATGCTCGTTTGCTACCCTGAAGACAATAAAAAACAAAAAAACTGATGTCCATGGACGGCAGTGGCCACCATCAGGTGGATGTCATGCTCGTTTGCTACCTTTACACGATAAAATACAGATATAAAAACTTATAATGTAAAAGCAGAAAGTAGGTGGATGCGGTGCTATAGTATTGGAGCAGTTTGCATACATTCATCGGCTTAGTTCTACGACCGGACAGACCGGGATGCCCTGATTCACCGGAAGAAAAAAATAAGCAGCAAAAAGGAAATTTCTTTTCAATCCGGTCATGTAAATTATGTACACAGCAACATGGCTTTGGCTCAATAGAGAACACATGAGACAGCTAACGTATGAGTTCTAAATGTTCTTAGATTACTTTATTATTACACTAGCTTCTGTCCGCGGTTTTGGACGTGCTCTTACTTAATTCTGTCATCATTTTAACCAAATTTAGAATATATTTGTAGGACTAGCCCTCGGGACACATTTGATTTCTACAATAGGTATCCTTATACCTTTTCCTCCTGACAGTGTGTACAAAATTTCACGACTATTGGTCCTATATTGATATTAATCAAGTATTATATCAGATCTGGTAAATGCCGGTCGAAATTTAAAAACCATTTCACTCGTTAGCCACGTATTTCGTAGGATGTCCATCTGTAGCTCGAAAGAGCTCTGTGTAGTACATTAAAAAATCAAGAAAACGATACACAAATCAAATTGGCTCAATTGTATTCTATGAACAAATTGCTAGCGTAAGTGAAACACAACACCGAACCGACGCTTCAAGAAGAAAAAGAAATCCAAATTCTTGAACATTTAAAAGCATTCGGAACACCGTATGCGCGAGATCTGCCGACGGAAGCCGGTTTAAAATTTCTACGTGACTTTACATCCACGACCTATTTCTTGGACAGACTGCGTGGCTGTTTTCCGCTTTACAAAAAAGAGGAACTGCATTAATGACGAGGGACACATTAAGAGGCACATTACTGAAGAAATTGCCGATAAATTAACTATAACGATCTTATTGGCTTCCAACGTAACGAAGCAAGATTGCGACAAGTAGAAAGAGTAAGTAACATTATGCACCACGCTAATTAGGTCAATTAAATACAAAAAAGTAGTTAAGAAAACACAAAATTGACCTTGGAATTATTATCTGTACTAAGCGAAATAAAATGCATATTTAGTGCATATTATACGAGTACGTATATTTTACTCATTATGTTGTTCAAACTTTAACTTGAAACACACTAAAGGAGTTGAAGGATATAAACAATAGTTCACACATATTGTGAAACTTCTTTAAGATACGTATTCAAGAATAGGTTTATGGCAAAACAAGCTTTAGCCTGTGACTATGTTTGCGAAGTAAATTATCGTATAATACAGAAAAGAAATTCCCCAACATAACGTACAATATTAAAGTATAATATACATGTTCCAAGAGTAAACATGTAGACGAGGAACAAATATAATGCACCACTTACTTAGAATATCCTTTGGGATGGCAAGCCTGCAGAGCAGCGGGTCTAGCGTCGTCATCCAACACCAGGGTTGTTCGCAGACCAGCAGCTCTCACACGCACTTCCATGCTCAGGTAGAACAGACGAGGGTCTCGATGCCTCATGCGGAACTTCCCCAAGAGTGTCCCCACAACCTCTCTGGCCCGAGTGCCCCAAGTCACTGATAGAGTCTTGTATTCGATGTCCGGGCGAAGACACCGTGCGTACACTTTTATCGTTGTCTGCGAAAGAAGAAAATATAGGTTATTAACTATGGTTTAATTATTTGAGTATTGTATAATTGTAAGTGTTTAAGGTGATATAAATCGATAATTAATGAAATAAGCATAAGAACAGAGTAGTTTATATGAGGAGACTGTCGAGTCAAAAAATGAAATTAACCAACAATTTTGGTTAACGACATAGGTTTGAACTCAATATTGACTATGAAAATTCTGTCTGGATTATGGGTAAAGACGACATTGCTGCTATTACCGTGAAAAAGTGATAAAATGAATTTAATAATGAATTACAATATATTGACTATTTAAAATTACTTTTTACAAACAAAAGTCTTTAATTTTTTTGAACATTTCAGATATACTCAGCAAATACTTTAAGTAGTATATTTTGCAAATTATTTTGGTTTAAAAGTATATAATGCTAACAAAAATCACTACCAGTGTAGGTTTTGTAAATATTAAAGTAAATCTTTACATCGCTAAGACAAGCACACAATCACACAATACTGGTTACAATTCTCCCACGGCGGACGTGAAACAGAAGAATCGACGAGTACGCAGCAAGCGACACACTTTCAAACCGAGTTTCCTTTGCGGCCAGGATTGTCCGACCACAATTGACCCTCAATAGACACATTAAAACACATTGGATTTGAATAAACCTCAAGGCTCAAACGTGACACTGTACGTAACTTGCGCAAACAAATCGAACACACCATCAAATAAAACGTTGCAAAAATAGGAAATAGAAGACGAAAATTACAACCTATCGACCACAAATCACCTTACGCCACTATACAGACACCTTATAAAATATTACTCAACGTATCAGAATGCAAGGATTGCAGAAAATCAGGTTCCCACGCGCGGTACCTTGCGAACTTGAAACGCATTATATAGAAATTTAATCACCCATTAATGGTACAAACGCAGATAAATGACCATTTGAAGAAGTATAATTATAAATAATTGAAGTGATTGCGGAAGGTGAATAGGAACTGAACTCACATGAATGTTATGGGGATGGAACGCAAGACGCATGCGCGGAGCAGGCACCGGAGCGGCCATGACGCGTGCGCACGAGACGGCGCGCTGTCGCAACTGACGGAAATGCTCAGCCCTTACAGTCCTTACACAAAGGGTAAGCTGATATATCCACCCACCTGCTGCGCCCATTGACACGCAGGAAGTTTCACGCGCTACCGATCGATAGGCCCTTCGCGAATTGACGAGTGATTTGTTGATTCTCATCGTCGAAATTTAAGGGCCAATTGTTGACAACAAAATCATTTTATATGAGAAAACCATTTCAGTTCATATAACTGTTCAGAATTTTTATCTTAAGTGACTTATACTTCCGGTGATAATAAATTCCTTAAATAATTCAATTAACTTTATAACATAAATGTTGCATATTAACTATAAATGATTACGTCGTAATGACCGCTATACTTAACAAAACATTGTATAAGAACGATTATAACTTACACTTTTACATGTATGTAATACCTATCCTTATCCGCAGGAAATTATAATCTGTTGTCGCGTTCCTGCGTGATAAGTTTTATATTGAAATCCGGAATATGAACTATATCTGTATCCACTCACATCCGCTGGCACGCTTCATCCATTGCATCAGAGAATCCGGAATCATGATATTAGGGAAATGAGTTAAAAAGTAAATTACCAGGAAATCATAATCCCTTGAGAGCACTAATAAAACTGTTTCTATAAATTTTCATCACTGCGATGGGTTCTCGCGCAAAATAATAACACATAAGTACTTATCTAAACTTATTTGTGTCAACTGCATTAAAGTGAAAATTAATTTGTTCTTCTAATTTATCTTCATAAGTTATTAATTGTTAAAGTTAGTGTTTCAAAGAAACTTTGTTCTAAACTAATTTTATCAAACTATTCCAACCAGTTCATACAAAATTAGATAAACATCATCTGCCCTATATTTTTTTCTCGCATCTATACTTTAAAACGTAATTATGAGATTGGCTAATTTAAGGTTGCCTACCATCAGCAGCTGCAATTCACCTGTTTACCATACTGTGTTATTAGACCCAGTATCTGGTCACTAGGTATTGATTGCAACACAATTATCTCATCGACACAGATCGTGACAGCAAACTGCAAAAGCTGCAATTTAGAAACGGGAATGGACTCACTACGAAAGACTTAGCGATAGATCAGAAACAACGTTTCAAAGCTTTCTGGCTTTGGCAAGTCTAAATTAAGTATTTATTGATATAATGTAAATTTTGTCTTCTCTTGTAGAAATACAACAAAAATATCAAACTCTGAAATATTGTTAAAATACTCAAGTGATTCTTAACCGTGACTCCCTTTACAGATAACTTTTATTAAACGATTGTCCCCCAACTTCACCCCAACTTTATTGACGAATTTATAACGGACCATTTCACATACAACTTGTTAAAATTTACGCCTGACTCACTGCAATCGCAAGATAACTCGCAACTACAGTAAAACAAGTCCCGGGAAAGAAAATTTGAAATAAACCATTTCGATTGATTTACACCTTTGCATAATCGTCCTTTGATTCAAATTCAGGTATTCAAATTCCAACATTAACCAATAAATACCAAAGCATGTTATTACGGAAATTAAAACTATTAAAATAAGGAAAGATCGAGGTAAGCATTCGCATTAAGATATCGAATAGCCTATTATGAAATTATGCTATCCACCGACGAAATAGTAAAGACATTGTTATGATGATACCACACATACAAGAAGTTTACGTCAATTATTTAAACTACTGAATTAAATACACATAATATTTCAAAATCAAGTAAATAAAACAAGATCAAAATGTAAAAAGACGAAACAAATAAAAAAGTAATTTCTATATGATACAATGATTACCATGAAAGTACAAATGTAATTAGACGTAAGCAGATTAGGTGTGAAGAGCTTCCTTTACATATCTACGCCATAAGAAGTAACGGTGTACTTATAACCAAGAAAGATATAGAGTTAATGAAAGAAAGTACCGGTAAAAGTGGACATCTGATGCTATAGCGAAGACGCTGGAATGACTCGTTAGAGGAAACGCAAAAACGACGGCCGGACGAGAAAGGAATGTGGTACCTTCACGACCATTGAGCTGAGCATCCTCGCTCACATATTTCTTATTACGGGAAAAGCAAATGATGATTTTAATAACCATGACGCTTGACTCCGAAAGGAATTTTGGTAAATAATGAAGAGAAAATCTAAATAATACCCCAATCTATGTAATACAAAAATTTAAATAAGATCCTAGACTAAACATAGATCCTTTACAGTTTTTAGTTACAATGTTCATTACTGAATTTTTTGAACCTCTAAGCAATTTCAAAAACAATGAGATATAAATTGAAGTGTCTTTCTCTGACCATGAATTCATATAGCAGCTTTTTTTAATTCTTAAAGGTTACCATGACACCCAGTTTGTATATTAACTTGTAAAAATCATTTCATGAAATACATATTTTTATTAGCATCTGCCTTATGCCTATTATGATCTAATTAATTTATATTGTTGGTCTTTTCTCATAAGCGAACCGTTATGACCTCTACATTAAATCAGTGACTGCATTTTAGTATGCAAATCTAACGCCATCTGTTATACCACTAAGGAAACAAAACAGGTCCAGTTATAAACATATGATTTATAAAATTTACTACTACATTCATTTTCTACTACTGTAACAATAATGAACAAAATTGTAAAGAGTTACGTTTTAAAGCAGGTACTATAAATTTATGCAATCATTTATTGTTGGTGTCAGCAAATGTATTAAAAATACCGCATACTTTGTGATGAAAGTAAACAAATACATATATTTTAAGCTCACACGGGTCGACTGTTACAAATCCCACTTCCTGAGAGCCCTCAATCGGATCGTTTTCAAGCCCTTCAACCCGGCGCCTCGTAATTTGCGTCCAGCGCGCCGGCTCGATACGCACGTGCGCATGCGACGCTGAGTCTTTGACCTTTTGTTGTAGTTTAGCGTGGTTCGGCTAGATGGCGTTGGTTGTATGATTTAGTTTGGTATTAAATTTTAAGTGATACTGTAATTATATGATAATTATAGTTAACTATGTACAAAAATGAAATTAAACTTTAATAATAAACACAGAATATACATTAATTAAGTACTTCAAACACTACTTCGGTTTTATATTAAAGAAAATATTTACGGGTATAATTTGATAGAAAAAGTATGTGTTTCTGTCATCAGTAAATCTTTAAATTTTTGCTATGAAGACGTCACAGCGCAAGAAACTCCTTAAGATACAACATTTATTTTAATTAAGCGTATGTCTAAAATTAAATCAACTTTAAAACAAACGAATATTTTCCACACGATAATCACAACCTTTATATTTATTAAACGTATGTCTAAAATTAAATCAACTTTAAAACACAAACGACTATTTTCCATACAATATTTTCAACTAAATAAAAATATTTTGTAATGTGATTGCGCTATTTGTTTATGTTTGAATGGTGTCTAAACTCCACTCATTTTCTTATTACTTTGTTACGCATTCAGATAAAGCAATTGAGTGTTAATGTACTTTACTGACCTCAACTCATAACTTATGTAACGAGCCACGGAAATTGCTGTAATACCAAATAATATTTTCATTTTGTACGTTAGTAAGTACCACTGATATTGTAGGCGGATGGCAATAAATGGCAGATGACAATGGAAATTATTTACGCACAGATGAGGGCCTGAGTCATAAGCAGAGGCTATACTATACAGACTTATTTTATTAAGTACTATTGTACCATTTTCTAAGAGGGTAAAGTACCGGTGACTTGGTATATGAAGCATACAGTCGATATAACAATACATGTGACTAACCGATTCTACTTAAATATATAAAAAAAGTATTATAAAACAAAACGATGTGTTTAATATATTTATTGATATTTTACGCAAATCATACTACATGAGCGATATTGCTCTACACTCCTTTACAGGCTCTATTCGGTAGCAAACGAGCATGCAGGCCACCTGATAGTATGCGGTCACTGCCGCCCATGGACAATTAAATCACATTCATCCCCAAGTTTAATTAAATCGTAGCTAAGTTTGATCACAGATGCGCTACCACCCTTGAGGACTAAGATGTTCGCCTCGCCTCGTGTATAAGTGTAGCCGGCAACCACGCCTCTCCAAACCGAAACACAATAATTGCTTCACGGAGGATTATG
>DWNR01001652.1:0-14568 GCA_018250455.1 Polygonus leo | reverse complement strand
AAACTCTAGTAGTCTAGCAGACCTCACGTCGGTACTTATGTAACTGAAATAGCACGTCGGTACTAGAAGGTTAAATATATATATTTAGATATCAATAATAACTGATGATCCTTAAAAGGACAAATTTGTGTGTTCGCTTTTCGGGCATCAGGGATAAGTCTCTTTTTTGCATGAAATTCGTTTGCTACTGTAGTATATAACAACGAAATCTATTTAAGAGGAATAGAGCCTTAAGACATGAAAGACCATCGTGTCCATACACCGCTGACACAAAATAGCGATAAACACATTTAACTACTACTTAATGTTATACGTAAAACATTCCAGGTGAACAACTCCCCGGTGGCGCCGATGGTGACCGACACGATCCGCAGCCACATCCAGTTCGGCGACTCGGAGATGAACGGCGGTAGCCCCTCGCACTCACCGTCCAAGATGAACGGCAGCGCCTCCTCCACGCCCAGCCGAGGTGAGACGGAGGTCGCGGAGCACTGTGAGTCGATTCTGATGTAGGCACGATGACAGCACGTTAGCAACGCTATGGGGCTCGGATGACGTTCGAAAGTTGAATGGAATTGCAGAAGTTCGTAATTGGAACAGTTAGTTGGGTTGAAGAAGTTCGTAATTCGATTTATTAGTCATGTTGGAGAAGTCCATAATATATAATACATTTTACTTAACATTGGGTTTAAATTGCTGTTGTCAAAATTATGCAGAGTCGACTGGTTTTAATAATTATTACTATATTAATAAATAGGGAGAAAAGTGTTAAATATTAATTTACTAAGTATTCTAGAATATTCGGAAATTACTGGTAAAATTAAGTTTAAGAATGATGAGTATTGAAATGAGAGCTATAAGCTGGGGAGTTCAGATGATTTCATTCCATTTTCGAACAATATTGAACCGTTGAGAGAGTTCTGATATATAATTCCTTTATCCTGAAAGAGATCAGCTCTTTGAACGGTCAAGGTGGAGCACCGCTCGCGTGCCCTGCACTCATTATACGGCACTCGTGCACGCTAGGATCTTCATTACATGCTTCTTAATACTTGTATAGGTATCGCCAAATTTTATGACCGCTTATATATTGGGTTTAGAGGAGATGTATGGATATTGGCGTCGCCACAAAGGGTTCTTTTTAATCGTCCGCAATGGGATTCTTGCAATTTGATTGGATAGTTGTGAATGTAGGTACTTCTTATTCAGGAGTAGCAATGGATACTTCAGTTAAGCTTCAATTTCAAATGTATTCACGGTTAATTACAAATGTGAAAAGTTGACAGTGACTATCTAGCTAATTTGTGGATGTTTCATGATCGACGGTAACTACGAAATGATTACTATCAACGGTATGTCGGCGGCGACAGTTGTGTAAGGGCAGTGTGTAGCGACTCATAGGTGTGAGTGAATAAGGGACTTAGGGAATACTTCGAAAGCGGTTTCTCATAAAATTTGGCATGAATTATACATAACTATTCCTACTGATTCACACTCTTTTACCCTTCTCGTAATCATTGCAAATAATCAGTCATCAAACTAGGCACTAATGTGTTGATTGTTAATGTAACAAAGTACTGACTGAATAATCATGGAATGACTGAAATAACATCACAATAATGGCAAAGCTTCGCCAATTACTTATATGAATGAATAAATAACAAAAGTTTGATCTAAAACAATAACAATGAGTGATGTTTACGATTGCAGCATGAGATCAGTAACTAACGTAACAGTGAAATAAATGTACAAATTAATTGAAATTTTATTAGGTATATATATTTCCATCGAATACGGCTCGATTTAGGCATATTAAATAGGCATGTAAAAGCAGGGTCAACGTTTCTTTTAATACTTAGCCTCAATCTCAAATATAGTAGTTTAATGAAAATTAAAAAGTAAAGTTTAAGTTTTTTAAAGTAATTGTTATACGTTACGAATAATGAAACGTTGATCTTGACCTATATGTAGTAGGTACGAATAAAAACCGTTTGTTCTGTAAATGGTCAGTATCATACACGCCACCGAAGAGGAATCCAGTGACCGGTGACGGCGTGGTAGTGCCACCGCCGCGTCGCCGCCACCCGGCCGCCAGCTTGCGAGGTGCCGACCCGACCCTCAACTTCCCCGACCTTGAGCTCGACTACCAATCCATAAACCCTTATCTTGACCCTCAGCCGACCCACCGCTACTTCACCCGCGATTGGCCCCCGAAGCCAGCTAATTATTACGTAGAATCCACCTACAAACCCAGCACGATCGTCCGTCAAACCCCATATACTCTACTAGGGCTCAAAACGGACGATCCTGACAAAAGTCATCCCATCATTAATCCCGATTCGTTGTCTCCTCAACTGGTTCTCGATAGGCAATGGCCTCCATTCCCGGCCCAACATTATCTCGAACCGACGGAGCACCATATCCCCCACCATCCGTTGCCACCGTACGCATTCGTCGGCATGACTTCCGCCTTAGGCGAGAGACCTATGCCCGATTACAAGTACGATCCGGTTCCCACTTTGGACGGACCTATCGATCCTTTCATTATTGCGAATACGCATCCACCGCCGACGCTTTTTAAATATGAACGAGACGGGCCGATACCGGACGTCATTCCCCTGCAAACTCCCTCGGCTCCAGGCCCGGCTACCTTGACAGGATTTCCGCCCATATTCCATAAATATGTCCCCGGATATTTGTTCGATGTGAAACGGCATGCAGAGGACTTGAAACCTAAGACGTACTATGTAGACTATGTTCGCCGAAGAGAAATGGGTTGGTGTTTAATTTTGTAGACTGAAGGAACAATTGCACCAAATTCAAACTATCTATCTAATGCCAAATGCAAAAAAATCACCAAATCAAAGCTTAATGTACTTTGCTAAGCTAATAGTTAATGAAAGAGATATTTTTGTTTGCAACAAAAAAGGATTATAAGACGATTCCTTCAAGTCTTTAAATTAAGCACTCACAGCCAATTTATGATTTGCTTTTTGTATTTAAAATAATAGTTGGTTGATGTATAAATAAAAAAAAAATGTAAGGCTTCTGATCAATGGGCTTGTTGTACCACGGCTTATGTGTGCTTTACATCAAAATTGTCCCAATATACCTCTATCAAATATTCTTGAAATTTTAGTTTATAGATAAAAATTAACTTCTGGTTTGTTCACAAAAATTAAGTTTTTTGACTCATCCATAAGTCAACAAAAAGATGTACTCGTAATGCATACTGAAAACGTGCAATACAATTCTCGTTGGTCAGAGGTATTAGCTATAATTTAAAGAATCGCCCATAGATATTTGTATTCTTCGATATAGTAATCATGTATTTACTTGTTACTTGCTTGTTGTGACGTGTCCCTAACTGTAGTTTTGTATTTTGTATTAGTATTTACTTAGAAGTAGATGGATAAGTTTACTGGTCCGATTAGGTGGCATCGTTCTGATCCAGTAGCGTACATTTGTAGGAATAGATACGATGTATCCTTAGCGTTATTAAAACGACGAGTTAATCAACCAAATTCTTCAAACTTCTTTGTCTGCAAAGCCTTATTGTAAAGACTTGGTGCTATGCTATTCTTATAATAGATACCTGTTACTTTCCTATCGCACGCATATTCTGGTCTTGCTGTTACGCTATATTATACCTATCTGTATTGTATTTGTTATCTTCTAAGCTATTTCTTTTATTGTAGATAGAATATATTTTTGTATGATTTTGTACGAAAAATTTAGCGTAAATAATGACACTGTTCAAGAGATCTAGCGATTCTAGTGTATCTGTAGATCAACTGATTCCTATGTAGACATATAGAAATGTTAATTAAGAATGCAATTGTAAGATAGAAAGATCACGTTTGCATGATGTAGATGAGTTAATCAAATTAATGTACGTGTTCATCTTTCTGTGGAAAAAGTATGTTATAGAAAGTGTTTCACGTTAATTTTATGATTCTTCAAAGATCTTGACATGTCATTATACTCGCATTTTTAAATTATTATTGGACTACTGATGTATCTTGAGGCTTTGTCACACTGTGTGCGTTCTGCGTTTTAGATGGGATAATCGTGGCTCAATTTACTATTATAAAGAAAGTTGGGACTATTTAAAAAAAATTGGGACATAGTGTTTCATATAATGAATAAAAGCATTTACAATTTTTTTACAATAGTTTTGATCGTACCAACAATTAATGCAATTGTTTCTCGAATTGTCAGGCTTGTAATTTCTAAATTCAGTCCACTCTTCACGATATTTTGAAAAAGTTTTGAAATCAGTATTTTAGTGACATTGATTTGTCTTTTCGAAACATTATCTGTGTTTGGATTAACAGAACGCATCTGATGACGCAAAAGTTTTTCAACTTAAAAATGTTGAACGCAATCTGTGTGATAATACCTTTAACGTACTCGTACGTCTTAATATCACGTACATGCGTTTCAATTGTACTTGTGTATTATTGCAGCGTGTCGGCTTTATCTTGATATCATTTTATTTCATTGTATTGTTTAACTTTATTATAGTATCCACTGAATTTCACAATGACTTGTGATTAAAAAATGAAATAAGTACATTGATGATCATTGTTTGAAATCTCCATGTAGTTTTTCATTTCAATTATATTGTCATGTACGCATGTTGAATTGTACAAAATGTTATACCAAACTATACAGTTTTTATTAATTTCTATTGATTTTTTCCAGAGGGCAACCCCATAACCGGTGACGGCTACAAATCCATGAATGGGCAGATCAACACGGTCACATCGATAAAGGGCAACAGCAACAGGATCAACAGTCGCGTACCACCCGGCGGATTCTCTTCGGTCCTCTGGTAGACCGCCGTGACCACTTCGCCACCACACTACGAGCGGCCAACCACTACAAATCCACTGCCGTCACTATATAAGTGCCCCTACACGAACAATATTATTGACTAATAATATTATAATTCGACATTCGTAGTCGATAATTCCCTTACAATCAGGCAATATTGACTATTAAAACGTTTTTAGTCAATAGTATTGTATATGTGCAGCCATCTTTTCGACGATGACACCGCGTAAATACACTGAAATTCCATTGTGCGATCATTTCCACACAAAAAATAACGCGGTGGTAAATTAAAAGCATTTATTTCTTAAAGTTACTATTATGATATTCCTTTTTAATTAACTAAATTCATGTAGCATTGGCAACACTTAGTAACTTGCACAGATAAAAAAAATCCAACGTCCATTATAACTGAAAGGGTATATGTTGTTTATAAAAATCCTTAGCCTGTCCCAGTAACATCTTATTCGAATAATTTAGACTAGATTATTATTATAGATATTTTTGTAATAGTAATTAATATTTCGATAGCTATAAAGTAACAGATTCAATAGAGGATTTTGAAAACATTATAGATACGAACTTAGAAACTGCGTTGTCTAAGTCAGCGCGGTTAATGATGATTCCAGAATGTATCTCTCTTATTTTCAAACATCCTCAGTTTTTTTAATTAAGATCATGAAAAATTGTAATCTTTCACACTTTAAGCGCATGTTTACGGATTGATATCTTGAATTAGGAGTGAGGATACGTATCAGCAATATACCAAAACGAATAGTGCCTTGATCGGTGATGACGTGAAATTCTATAAGAATCAGAGTACGATTGGGTAAGCGTGGAAAGGTAAAATCACGTAAAGCAAGAAAAGTGATTATATATCTATATTTCACGGTATAGAAATAGTAATCATGCGGCACTTGGCTAATTGATAATATTAATTAACTTAACTTATATTCGACACTATTTAAGGATCCTTTAATCTCGTTTGTTGAATTTCATTATCATAATATTTAAAATAGAGGGTTTATAGATTGCATTTATTTTGTCTGTTTATACATTTTTTTAGTTTATTTTCTACTCGTTTAGATTAAAATGTAAAAATGGATTTGAATCTTGGTCGATTATCTGTTAACAGTATTCATTATGGACCATAGAGTTTAGAACATTCTCGTATAAATGACATAGACATTTTTTAGACTTAGCGTAGGCATATCATCTTTGTAAAAACGTTTAATATAATTATTATAACATAATCGCTGACACACTGGCCTAACTTTAACAAGTGTTAATAGATAATAACCATTACTTCAAAATAAAGTTTTTTTATTAATAGTGTAATGAGTGTTTTTATTGATTTCCCAAAATCCCTTATAAGTTAGTTCTAGTCCCAAAATCCCTTATAAAGTACTTCAAAACTCTACAGTCCATGCTTTTTAACATAAAGAATTCACTTGTTGATTACCAATACAATTACCATATTTTTATGAACGAACAAATTTGAACACGCAAGCAAGTTCGGTCTAAACAACATTTTTTCTAAGCGAGCATTTTGTTGACATTTTCATTTGATGCAAATAGCGTACCCTTAATTTCTCTATCTTCTGTAGATAGAGAATTTAATAAATAATAATAATTATTATTTTCAAATATATTTAATCGAATATGAGAATCAGCATCTTGCACTCAGCATGGCAATTTGCATATGGCCGTTTTTGCTCATGCGTATCAAGTGGAATATTATGTTAGAAAATATAAAGAAATACTACAATATAGTCACTACTGACCAGACCTAAAGGCACAATTCCAATAAATATTAAGTACTAAAGAATCAATTACTAAAAAATTAATTGAACAATCAAAATCAATCATACCAATAGTCGAAGACGCTGAAATCTTAAACCGTGTAACGCATAGTATAGTCTAACTAGCTTGACGATTTTTCATAATTGTAGTGGTCTATATACACACAGTAAGTAAAACCGAATGAACCGGTTTGCTCTAAGTGCCACGTATAAACTTTATACGCTTCTATCGTTAAATTATACTATAAAGTAAAGTCATGTCATACCACTCATGCCATTTTGCTTGTTAAATTGAAATCCATAAATTTAGAATAATAGAGTTTTTTTTAAATATTAATTTTAGGAAAATTAATTTTAGGGTTGAGATGAAACTGTAAATACAATATCAGAACGAATTACCTATCATTAACATTAGTGGTACATCGGTAATAGTAACAAGAACAAGGATGCCTACGAAATGTCTGTAGTTGATGAAATTTATGATTAAAATTTAAGATTTTTTTTTAGTATTTACCCATTAAAAAAAATTAAAAATAGTATTTTCTTATTTAACGGCAAACCCTACACCACCATATACGTTAAAAAGTCTTCAAACTGTACCTAATAACATTTTTTATCAACACAATAAAACGAGGAATTTCTTCGTATCTATCTATTATCTATTCACTGAAAATTCACAGTTTTAAATTATGAAATATTGTTTTTAACAGCATCAAACTGACGGTAGAGGAAAATATGTTAAAAGTAAATGCCAAGTGGCAGCACTCGTGTCGTTCGACCGGAACACTCATAATCCTCCGCCACCCTCATAATCCTCCGTGAAGCAATTGGTGGTTTGGCGTGGCGTTGGTTGCTGGCTATACTTACATACGATGCGAACATCTTAGTTCTCAGGGGTAGCAACGAATTTGTGATTGTCTGATACGATTTAATTGTACTTGGGGATGATTACTAATGTCCGGGTGGTAGTGATCACTTAATATTAGGTAGACGGCATGCTCGTTTGTTACCTTTATACGATATAAAGTAAATCATTTTTATTAAATGTCATGATCTCTTTGCCACTACTCTTTTCGTCTCCTCTCGACTAGATTCAACTACACCAATCGACCTATCGTCAATAGAACCACCACTCTCCAGACTTCTTCATCTTACCATTTCATCCGTTATATTTACTTTTACTTCTATCTAATGTACACTATTTGAAGCGCGGGTGTACGACCATAAATAGTCATGCCATACGCATGAAAGCAATGTACGAACTACGTTATGTACTACTTTAAAACAATACTTTTAAGTGTGATACCTATATCTGACTGGCGAGTTTATTTTAAATCCGAACAAATTGCTAATTACAAATGTAACTGCGAAATTAGAATGAACAATGTAATATTAATATATCTATCTAATACCTTTAACGGCTCCAACGATTTTCTTGATTTTTTTTATTTAGAGGGTTTTGGGGGCGATAAATCGATCTAGCTAGGTTTCGGAAATTATTTTTGGAAAACATCGTTTTATCCGTGTTTTCAGGCAATGAACAACGAGAAGCTAAGCTATTCAACAATAGATGGCGCTGCTTATGTTAAAAATATCCGAGCGAAGCTCGGTCGCCTTGCTAGTAATAACTTAATACACATTAACTGCAATACCAAATGTAGTAAACGCTTACAGAGCGTTTACTAAATTAAAAAAATATTGTTAGACAGAAACAAAACTGCATCACTAGCGACAAGGCTCAACCCTAATTGTCATGGTCAAATAGAATTAGAGATTTTGGAACTATATTGTGCTTACATTGCTCATACAAGCTTTTATGCATTTGATATGGCGGTTTCTAGTTATGCACCCGCTATTCATGAATCATCCATCCTATACAGCTCTGTCATCCACAACCATCCATCTCATACAAATCCGCCATCAGTGATTTGCACGTCTATTCATTAAAGTATACGCCTGTACAAAATTATTTGCAACTATTCTTATATGCATAAAGGAAAGAGACAATAATTAGGCGTATAGCGATAAGTCTATTTTGATGTGAAAGCGCGTTGGTAAAAATTTAAAGCGATTGATGATTGATACTTTCATTCAACTTACTTAAAAAAGGTCTTCCCTTGATTTCACTGCAACTGCATTCGTATTAATTTTACCTATAATCATGGGCTCCGTGCTCCAACATTTGCTACGGACCCCGCCTTATTTTAATCCGGCCCTGGTCCCTACTGCCTATAAATAGCTATACATATAATAAAGCTAAAGAGGGTCGAAAGTCTGTACATGGAATATATTCGAAAAAAAGTTGGGTGGGGATATTTAGAATCGATAACAGAACACGTTCCAACCGTTTTTAGAATTTTTGTCTGTTTGTCTGTTTATTTGACCGCGCATCACGTAAAAACGGCTTAACGGATTTTGATGCCAACTTGACTAATCTGTCGAGACGATCCCCGGCCGTGTTTTAGGCCATAAAAATTCAACCCCTAAAAGGGGGGGTAGCGGGCGGAGCCGCGGGCACAGCTAGTAAATGAATAGCTTTAAAAATTCTTGCAGCTGACGATAACTATACTAGTTCAAATATGAGACACGGTTTATCCAAGTTGGTGTTATTTTCAAAGTTATGTAAATTATACATTCCTTCGTAGGCTAATTGCTAGACTTCGAGACTGTTATATTTTAATAAACACGTAATTTGGAAAAACAGAAACAGTGCCTAGATTGCGAACCTGGTCCCAGGAATTTAAGTTCAGATATCTAACCACTAGGCTATCACTTCATACAGAACACTTCATACTAAACACAAAATAAAGTACAGTATGGCCGTAACAATTTCACATTATTAGAGACATGTACTCTACAATGGGGACGAAATAAATGGACGGGAACTAAAACTACGGACCTCGTTTGCATACAGTAGTAACTAAATAGTTATAGTGGCTATTCATTAGAAACAAGGCCATAATAGCTGCGAATCAAGAGTGGAAAAGTGAGGGTAGACTTGGGTGACTCGTTTTATTAGCATTGACTTTTATGATGGTCGTCAATGGCTGTATGTTTTTTAATCGTTCGGCACAATTATATAACAGGAATAATAAAATACTAGAAATTTACACCTTGAAATTTTATGATTGTAAAAATTCACTAACAAAATGGTTACAAACTCTTAACTATGAAGAAACCGAGGCACTTTTACACTTATCAGAAAATAGATAAATCCAATCAATTCCACACACAAACACACACACACACACACACACATATAGTTATTAAAAACCTATATAAGTGTAGTTTATGTTTGATTCATTCATTAGTTAAAATGTATGGTATCTACGGAAGAGCTCCTAATACAGGCATTTTGTGCTTAAGGCAGATTCTAGCCACTTACAAATGTAAAAATCTTGTGAAAGAAATAAACAATGATTATTATTTTTTATCTTGTGTTGTTTTCATCTCGGTTTTTACACCGGTTGTTTTTAAGAGTCCAAGTACGGGCGTGAGCCAAGTTTTTTTTTTTATTGTGTAAAGGTAGCAAACGAGCATGCAGTCCACCTGATTCACTGCCGCCCATGGACACTGCCGCCCATGGACATCATCATCCTCAAGTACGATTGAGTCATACCTAAGTTTGATCACAGATGCGTTGCTATCCCTGATGACTAAGATGTTCGCCTCGCGTTTAAGTATAGCCGGCAACCACGCCTCTCCATACCGAAACACAATAAATTGCTTCACGGAGGATTATAAGGGTGGCGGTGGTACCTCCCCGGTCGAACTACACGAGGTTCACCAACTGGCTGGGTAGACTTCACATGTGAAAAGTTTCTTCACATTATTTTCCAGGACGTAATAAAATGATTCTGTAATGCGAACAGAACTTGGGATATTTCACTGTATTTTATTATGCAGTATTCCATTACACCGCGATTCCTGCCATTTGTGAACAAATAGAGGAAATTTTCTTTCGCCGATACAAGTCTTTATTTGATTTCCTTTTATTGAAGTCCGTTGATTTTATCATTATTCCAGTAGCAAAGCTAATTATTAATCTATAGTCTATACAAATAAATAAAATTCGAGTGTTTGTTTGTAAAAAATAACCACTTTTTACTAAATGCATATGTAAGTGTACACAGTATATATACCAAAACATTTTTTTTACCATTTTTGTTTGTCTGTCTGTCGGTCTGCTTGGTCGGTCTGAATCGATTTTAACGGGATTTTGATGGACCGATTTTGACGGGACTTCCAGTGGTAGATAGTTTATGAAATAAGGAGTAACTTATTACATGAACGCGGAGCGAATTCCACGCGGGCGGAGCCGCGGGCACAGCTAGTATGATTTAAAAGTAGCAGGCATTAGGCCAAATATTTGTACATGTAGTTTGATTGGATTTTTTTAACAATAAACTTCGTATGTTTATCGTATAATGGCAACAAACAATCATGCAATCCACCTGGGACTGCGTGCTTTGTAATTAAGTGGTCACTGCCGTTCATACCACAAGTACGATTTAATCGTACCTAAGGTTGACCATAGTTGTGTTGCCACTTATTTACAGTAACAACAAGTAAAATTTTATGAATACTGAACTTGCTTTAGAATATAAACGAAATATATTGAACGCAAAACGGCTTATAGCGGGTACCTATCCCAGATAACACGCGAAACCTGTGTTCAATTTTAATTAAATAACAGTTCAAAGAACAGCGAAGCCACATTAATTTCTTTAAACCCGTACCTATTAACTAAGGACGGTCTCTGGTATACAATCATTATTATTATGTTGCAGGGATCTGTGTAAAATGATAAGTGATTCAGCAAAGAGTTAAAAGTTAATTATCCTTAGTGTACATTGAAGTATATAAAAACGATATTTTTTGGCACGTATGTGTGTGCACAATTAGTTCAAGTGAATACGATCTAGTAAGAATGATATAAATTCACACCACAAAGAAAGCGTAAAAGGTCATTAACCCTGTCGCTTACATGTGACGCCCGATATTTTGCGTATTTTATAGTGAAAAAAATTGTTTTTGTATTAAGTCATTTTTGTTTAAAAATTCAAGCCGTATCCAGTGACGAACAGGGTACGGAATGAATATTTAAACAAAAATATCAATTTAACATATTTTAAGTAACGCAAAGTTTTTTGTCAAAACGCTCAAAGCCAAGAAAGAAGATTATTAAAAAGAAATATTTAAATCTTATAAATATATTGAAATTACTTTAGAATATAAACGAAATATCTTGAACGCGAAACGGCTTATAGCGGGTACCTATCCCACACAATGTGAAACCTGTGTTCAAATTTAATTAAATAACAGTTCAAAGAACAAAGAAGCCACATTAATTTCTTTAAACCCGTACCTATTAATTAAGGACGGTCTCTGGTATACAATCATTATTATTATCTTGCAGGTATTTATATGAAATAAAGAGAAAATGAAAAGTGATTCAGCAAAGGATTGTATTACTATAAAGGGGCGCACGTGAATTAGCTTCTAAATAATTTTCTTTGGCGTAGAAAAGAGTACGTAAATTAAAATGTTCATTTTTAACAGCTATGGAATTAATTGCTTCAAATATTTCAATTTAGACTCCCATTACGCGGTGACCCGTACGACTATTTTAAGTAGCAATGCTTGTAACACATACATGATATTATTTTATTTCTTTAAAAGAAAAGCCAGGTGATAAAACGAATGCAGCTCGACCGTAGAGGTGCCACTAACAACCTCATAATCCTCCGAGAAGACGAAACATCAAGTTTCAATTCATCAAATAATCATTAGATATCAAAATTTATTTTTAGAGAGGCGTAGTTGACGGCTAGGTACGAGTACAAATGAGACGAACATCTTGTAATTAGTGGAAACTTTGCTGTATTATGTATGTATATTAATGTACTTTGTGGTCTGTATAACTTTCATTGTATGTTTCACAAATATAGATAAATAAACAAATAAATCTGTCCGGTTGCGGTAGGACAACCTAGCAACATCTGTATTTAATCTCGGGTAAGATTCAATCGTATTTGGGTTGGTACCAAATGTTCATGGGCAGTGATCATTTACCATCACATGGAATACATGTTTGTATGCTACTTTCGGATAAATAAAACTCCTATTATAATAATATTTCTTTCCAAGAAAATTTCGACAAAACTACTTCTTCACAAACATGCCCAATCATTGGATATCAATACAACAGAGAAGTCTCCTGTTTTCAAAATAATTGCCAATTTCTGAGCCCATTATGCTTTTGTACGGTACAAAAACTTCAAGATACCTAAACCTAAACGAGGTCAAAAGATTTAGACTGACAACAACGAATGAGCGCAAAAACTGCCGCGAATGTTTCGAGCTTTTTCAGCTTCAATGAGCCACAAAAAATGTAAGTAATGATCACGTATTGTAATGTTTTTGGGTTCATGCAAATTGGGGCTGGGATTGCATTTTGAACTTTTTGGCTGATAAATCTCAGGTGAGCTTACGTTTTTCTACCGAAAGAGTATCATCGGGTCTGTAATTCTAATATGCCGTTTTGCGTCCGGCTTTCTGTTTGTATGTACGCCCATTATTTTATTCAAATGTCCAAACCCTGTAGAATATATCTTTCAATTTACACTTTTTCTTGCGGGTACGACTTTGACATATTATACGACTACGTTGATTAATACTTATTTTCAGACATACCCATCATACATACAGGCTTCTTCATACCGAAAATACAAGACAAAACTCAATATTCAGATTGGTTTCCCGAGAATCGAATCCAAAACTATTTTCGTCTTACATGGTTCAGTGTGAGTCTGTACGGTGACTGTGTCATACAGATCGTCATTTGTTTTTTTTATCGTCTAAAGGTAGCAAACGAGCATGCAGTTCACCTGATGGTAAGTGGTTACTGCCGCCCATGGACATTAATCATACCCAAGTACGATTGAATCATACCTGAATTTGATCACAGACGCGTTGCTAACCCTGAGGACTAAGATGTTCAACCACGCCTCTCCAAACTGAAACACAATAAATTGCTTCACGGAGAATTATACCTACTCGGTCGAACTACACGAATTCCACCACCTGTATAAATATACCTGTACGAGTATATAATACAGAACATATTTTTATGATCTAAACATTTCAGGGCGATGCTGTGAAGCAAAAGTATTCGGCATATCGAATTCGGTAATATTGGAATCATATCGACCGGTTTTTAATATCCGGTCTAGAACCGTTCTAAGCAAAACATACCCAACTGAATCAACACTTCTAACGGGGTTTTTATATTTTTTGTTTATTTTCATCTTGTGTATATTTCTTTGAAGTGAAAACTTCTTTAGAATCGATATAGTTTTAAACTCGATATATTGAATACGAATATATCATGAGATTATGTTATGGTGGCTAGACTAGACATTATACATGAAACTTTACAAGTATACAATTCCTTCTTCTTTAAAGTTCTCATTTAATGAACCAGTTTTTTCCGTTTCGATTTGGAGAAGTGTGGTTGCCGGCTATACTTACACGCGAGGCGAACATCTTCGTCCTCAAGGGTAGCAACGCATCTGTGATCAACCTAGGGTACGATTCAATCGTACTCATGGGGTGGACTGCATGGTGGTTCGCTATCTTTTGACGATATAAAAAAAATCTGTTAGATATGTAGTTGTTGCTCACGATGTTCTCTTTCACTGAAAAGCGAAATATATTTAATTCGTAATAGTTGGTTTTTAACCTACCAAACTTTCCATAAGTTCATTGTAAATAAATTTAGTGTCAATTAATTATATTTTATAATCAAATTTATAATGGAACAAACATTATACTCTTAGATTGCCAGGTGCCAGGTGGTAGAACTCATGTAGTTTGACCCGGGAGGTGCCACCGCCACGCTCATAATCCTCCGTGAAGCAAGTTATTG
>DWNR01001651.1:0-14573 GCA_018250455.1 Polygonus leo | reverse complement strand
AAATAAAAACTTTTTAACTAAAAATAGAACCGACTTCAAGATGGACTAAAAAGTGAAAAATAATTAATAATTTTGATATCGATGCCAAGTGTGCCAAGGAGGTACATGAAGTACAGGAGATGGCACCGACATCAAAATTATAAATTATTTTTCACTTTTTAGTCCATCTTGAAGTCGGTTCTATTTTTAGTTAAAAAGTTTTTATTTATAAACATGTTAAACAGTCCCCATGTTAAACATGTGACTACATCCCTAACTGAGACTGTACCCAACTGAGGCTAAAACTAAAGTCTTAGAAATACATTGTGGCACTGGAACTAAAGTCGGCATGCCTCATTGTATAAAAAAACACTAGTGAAAGAGCAGCTAGGTGTATCTTTATAAGAATTTTTTATTCAAAATAAAATTTTCTGTGGTAAAATTTATATATTTTTTCTTTGCGACTAGATACCTATATAATTTTATTTAACATTCTTTTTCATTTTATTTATACTGCTATACAAAAGTGTCGCTCTGATTTTATGTTATCTCAAATAATCTAATCAAAATGTCTTCCAATCTAAAAAATTAAATCACCGAT
The DNA here is from genome assembly GCA_018250455.1 of Polygonus leo. Classification (NCBI taxonomy): domain Eukaryota; kingdom Metazoa; phylum Arthropoda; class Insecta; order Lepidoptera; family Hesperiidae; genus Polygonus; species Polygonus leo. The sequence goes on along the minus strand of DWNR01001651.1, from coordinate 13,993 downwards.
AATCATAATCAGGATCCATCCAATCAAAAACGTAATATGTAGTATATATTAGATACTTGTATATACAGAACATTTTGATGATGAGGCATAAAATAATACTTTAGAACTTCTGATTTCGAAAGCGTGCTTATACGTGCGATTGCAGGAATTATTTCACCGTACTAGCGGGTAACATGTACAAAAGAATCGAGATATCGTATAGATCGTTAGGTATGGCAGTAACACAGCAATTCGGTTTCATTAGTGAGCGCGATAGCCGACGCCAATTACGCGCTTTTATCACCAATTAACTCTTTACGATGCGCGGCTCCGACCACAATGGATATGCAACGTGTTGTATTTACAGGAAATAGAATACATTATAATGGTGTAGGTACTCTGCAGACTTGAGATGAAAAATATTTATAATACATTCGTTAGAACCATCATCAATTTTACTTTATTACTGCTAGACATTTCTGCCAAGCGCATAGAAATGACGTACGAAAATAAAATAGGTAATAGTTACTTACATGCGTCAAATAGTTTTGCATGTTTTCAATACATCTTTATTTATTTTAATCACCCAATCTTATTGTTATTTGAATCTAAATATAATACACCCTTACATTACAGTAAAAAACCCTTAATTTTAGTGAAATATAAAAAGGATAATTTCAAAAGTTAAATGTATAGCTACATTACTTCAAGCCATAGTTATTTAACCGTTGCATGATATTGTCTCCGTAATTTCGCTTCTAATAAAATCAACGTCCAAGTCAATTCAACACCAAAAAAAAGGTCTATACAAAGACCAAGAAATATATAAAGAGACCAATTGCGTGGGAGGGCGATACTTTTAATTTCATAAATTTCTTGTTTGGCTACCCTGGGCACTCTCGCATGTTCCACTATAACCTTCCAACATATTTCACGCTCATGTTACCACAATTTTCGTATTAACATAAGTATGAACAGTTTTGAGCCAAATAGTCAAACACAATCAAGATAAAAACATAAATGGAAAAATAAGAGAAAAATAATATTTTTCAATCCTACTCTTTATTCGGAGAATATTATTTTGGAAAACGGAAACTTCTAATCGCAGCAATGCTGGTGTCATGTCGTGACAATTGAATAACAAACTAAAAAATATAATTTATAAGAGAAGATGCTTGGAAACACTGTTTATTAATCATTATCTTGTGTAGTATAAACGTTTATTTACGTGAGTTAATAAGACATTGATTATTTTAAATAATAAAAATACAGTTACTATAATACTGTATACGTAAAAATATTGACAAGTTTTCGTGGACGTTTAAGGGAAACAAACATTATTTTCATGCAACTTTTACCATTGAATCAGCAAAGGAGTACTCAAGGATCATGAGTTCGTAAAATGAAAAGAATATTGTACGATAAATTAACCAAATTTGTCATACCCACATTGCTGTCGGAAATAATTTATCCTCTTTCTGCAAACATCCTTGCAGAAAGAGGATACCTCAATCCACCATGCATGCACCAGCTGACCAGCTGCGGCCATGAAACCAACGCACACGCTACTCATAACATTGACAGATATTGTAGTGCTACACTGACTTAACACAGCAATTTTCTATTTTAGCAAGTGATTATGAATGCGTCATTGAAACCTACATTGTAGCAACATCGTCGTGACGCATGAGACTATTTCTATGATGCATTATTAACCCAAGGATTTCTTATGTGTTCAGTTACGTATCAGAGTAGCGAGAACCGATTTCAATTTATCAAAGGTTAATTGTATTCTAGTTATTGCAGGTGGGAGAAGTCTTAATAGTACCTACCGCTTTATCGCCACTTCCATTTATAAATTCCTCAATTTTACGTAATTATTTTTTGTCTTATACACACAGCAAGTCTTGCGGTTGCGAAAAATATAAAAATTAATAGGTCAAGCATGTGTCTAACTCGTACATCAAGGATTCGGTACAACTCTTAGACAACATGTTCTATATGTAGTTACTTATTTGACGACGTTGTACGTATTGACAGCATTATGCGAAAGCACTAGAAATTGCGATGTGTTAGGCTTCCTTTTATTTTTAATATTTCTTGTTATAGCAGCCAAAGTATTACATCGTATGACGTTCCAAGTGTCGACATATAACGGTTTAAGATATACAGTTATATAAAAGACGGGCGGACGAACAGGCGGACGGACGGACAAACGGACGAATAAACGCATGGCTAAGTCGTAAAAATGCCGAAAAAATGATATGGACCATTTTTATCCGCTCCGTTAGTACCAATTAAGACTGTAACAAATGTCATGGTGTAAAAAATAGTAAAAAACATTATTAAGTACATTACTAGCATTATCAATCAATATCAATAAGTAACAATTTTTTTGTAATACAAAAAGTTATATGACAAAAAGTTACAAACATAAACTCACTTAACAAATGTGTAATGGTATCCTTAACGTAATAAATTATTTATAACAATACCAAACGCCTCTTCCAATAACAAAAGTTCGTGCCCCGTACAAAAACAAGTGATTGTTTTGTCTCAAACTGTCAAACTGAGAGCTTATTGTGGCTACCGGTGATTATGATTTTAAATATTAAGTCCTATCACAGATTACATATAATTAATAGTTGAACAGTTGTCAGGTTTCATTAACATATATAATAAACCTGTTTAAAAATACTTTGTGCATATATAATAACTTCCTTTTATTTTACTTCAAACCTTATTGTAAATTGAGGACGGCCAAAGCAACATTTTTAGAAAAACGCCTTAGTGATATGCGATATCTCATAGCCATATATGCGATATGTACAAATATATGCGATATATGTCTATCGGAAAGAACAAGAGTAAAGTTTTTCGAACGAATCGGCAAATTATCTTTATTTCAACATCTTAGGTGAGTTGCATAGGAATATGATTTATATTTTTATTACATAATAGGTGTATTTTTTATTTTATTTCATACTCTATTTCAATAATAATGCGAGTATATCTCATCTTGTAGTGCCTTTTTTATTTGCAGAATGCAAGTAATAAGTTGTTACAAGTTATCTTAGTAATATTTGTAAGATCTAAGACCGTAATGAAGAAATAATTACACAATATTATCGACATTACCCCATGATTACTTTTATTATTCATTATCATCAGCTTGCAATCAAAAGAATATGATTTTTGTGCTTAATTCTGCATATTTGAAAAAATATTATGACGTCATAAAACAATTTTAAGTGAATAGGCTATAAGGTGTTGACAGGAGGCCTTAAGCTCACTGTATGCAAGTGAGCCACTCTTAGAAGATAAAATGAGGAATCTCCAGCTCTATGTTACAAAAGATGAGCTAAGGAGAGTAATTCAAATAAAGTATCTGAATACCATGGGATAGTAACCAATAGTAGTTCATCACTGGCATCCATTATGGAGGTTGAAAAATTCTGATTGTATAACAATATTTTATTAAGTAAAGTGCCGGGAGTTTTTTTCCGCCGGCTTTTTTCTTCCGGTCTACTTATGCCTAAAAGAGCAGCTTAAAGCCGATGAATGAATTAATTATTCTAATATGTAATTACTGATGTAATGCTGTATGACTTTCATTAAGTGTATCTATATACCTTATAATGAATAATAACTTTTGAATTTGAATTTGAATTTAAATAGGGTATTCGACTTTTATCTTTCGACGCTGTTGTCTTTGGGTTCTTATAAGACCTTATGTTATTGTTATGGCAACACATTTTTAACTTCTAGTTTACTTTTTAGTTTTAAGTCTGTCTCGGTGTTTATAAACAACATCTTAAAAACTAATATCTATTAATATATACACAAAAGATATCCTTCCTAACATTTCTTATTTTTCCTTCTGGGAATGTGGATACTAAGCGTCCGGTTCTCGGAAATGCGATAAAATGAGGAAAACGGAACATTGTGCTGTAATCCGACATTATAAGATAAGAGAAAAACATTTTTCCCGTTTAACATCATCTCAATGTTGGCCTGTGTGTGAAATTTGAGAACAACTCGTTAAAATTTTACCAAATCATATTATTTTGCATAGTTATTACAATACACATCTTAATCAATATTATATTTCAGATGACCGTTACCTCGTCTACGTGTAGCTATCTCAAGAGTAGTCAGTGAGTATGCAATTCACTAGATTACGATTTACTATAATAATATATTTATATTACTGGATAAATTTAGATAAATCTTTTATTTACAAACATTATTCACATAGAGAAATCTATTGCTTTACGTCTTAAACCCAAATCTATTCCTGTACATTTATTTTATTCCTTCTTAATTCACTATCACGGCAAATATTGGGCCGCAAGAAAACTTATAGTCCTAAATCTCAGGGACATTTAAAGGTTCGTGATAAGCGGCATCAATCTATCACTCGAACAATAGCCCTGGGTGCTAGTGTCGCCATCTGTCATCCTGAAACACTGGATACTGTAGTTGGAAACTAGTTAGACTTGTTAATGTTAATATCTATATAAATAAAAATTAATCACCAAAATGTTTGAATTCGCATAACTTCCAAACACAGTTTTCATCGGGGGCAAAGTCCGCCCGGGCAGCTAGTTTATTTAAAAAGATATCCTCACAAGATTTCTTTCAGATTTTTTCATCTCAGAATTTGAAGAAGTTCCAAATGATTAATAAACATTTAAAGGTTAATATATATTTTCTTCAATTTTGAATATGTTGGCGTATTTCTCACAATGTTAAAAATAATTTTTATCTTTGTTATTTGTACTAAATATTATTTTTAAAATATTTCAACATTTGCACATAATACCGCAGCTTGATCAAAGAAAATAGCCGATCTAGCCGATTCTATTTTTGGGTCTCTTATCTGCCTTTTTAAAAGGTTTTATTTTTTCGTATATTCTGTCTAGTAAGATAAATCTCACGGGCAACGATGAACGACGTCGATCCGTCAACCGGACAATAGATCCAGTTAATCTAGCGTCCTGCCATCCGTCACTATGTAACACTTGATAGAGTTGACAGAAATCAAATAGGGTAGCTAAAATCTGAAGAAATGTTTTTTGATACACATATTCCTATTAATATTCATTTGATTAATGATAAAAAACAGGTATCTTTTCCAAAGACAGTGGTGCATTAACAAACAGTGGTGGCAACCAAATAAAATTAAATGAAATACGATATTGAAATCGATCAGAGATATAGCGGTTTTCCTATGGACAAGAAATATCACAAAAAAGTGGATCTGCCTAATCTCACTCTCCTAAACAAGTTATTTTGATTAATCTGAATAGGTTATCAATAGCGGTCTTCAACTTTCTGATAAATCCGTATTATTTTTTTATAATTTTATTGAACTTATAAACTCCACTACTATAAGCTTGTAAGCTATATTGCTTTTATCGCGCTTTAAGCTTATGTCGAGCTTGAAGGCTGTATGAAGGCGGAATGTATTTAGCGGTGACGGCATCTACCAACTACTTCGTGATTGAGCGTTCCCATTTCTTAATATTAACGTGTAAAGGACATGACGAAATAAAACTGATTGATCACAAACAAGTGCCTTTTGTAATAAGGTTCGTGTCTCGAAGCTATTATCATAATAACGGCGGCGCGACGCTCGGAAGCGAGATAGGATCGAATCGCGCGCACTGGACAATAACCCTTACCAACATTCATTTATAATAATTAGCATAAAACACTGCTGATATGACTTGCCACTTTTTTGGTCACAATGTATTTGGGAAAATATTGTAATCATTCAACCAAATCACGCAGGTCGAGATACCGTATAGATACCACTAAATCTGATAGCACAAGTGAGTTTTAAACAAGAGCTCCTTTGACGACTTTGTTATACACAGTAGTAGTTCCATTAATTACAGTTCTTATGATAATTAAGTGATGAATGATCTCATAGATTTGGTTTTAAATTATTAGGTATTAATAAATGCTATAATTTATTTATTGATTATGTTTTAAGCGCATCCTTTATTTCAAAAATCTTGCTTCATTGAATCTGTAATATGTAACCTGCTCACGTAATCACTTTAATATCAGAATAAACTACACGTAGTTAAGAAAGTTGAAACATCAACAAATGCCATCATCATCATCACACGCCGACGTAGCGTCTAGCAAGGCAATCTAGGTAAACCAATGTTAGCAAAGTATCTGGGTACCTCATTTAATAATATGTTTTATGAAAATTTTTGTCCAGTTTTAATACGCTCAGCACATCACTTCGAAGAATCATTGTACTAGGAGGAACTAAGAATATTTTGAATAAAATATTTTCTTATTCTTCTGTAATTATTGAGTGAAAAGTAAAATATCTGTTAGAATTAGTACACGAGGATCCTTTCTCCATCCAAATGATAGTGCAGTTATATGGCCTGTCAATCTCTGAATTTAGACAAAACCAACGACACCTTCGCACTCCGGAACTAACCGTACGAAAGAAAGTAGATGTTAGAGACTAGTGATAAATGCCAAAGACGTTTTATTATTATTTTAATGAATGAGAGGAAATGCATCATCATTATCACCATGCTATATGATTATAAAAAGTTATGCGTGGTCATACATAAATATATATCTATCTTATACATCTTATACATAATAATAAAGCTAAGGAGGGTCAAAAGTCTGTACATGGAAGATATTCGTAAAAAAAATGTCTGGGGATACTTAGAATCGATAACAGAACACGTTCCAACAGTTTTTAGAATTTTTGTCTGTTTGTCTGTTTATCTGTTTGTCTGTTTATTTGACCGCGCATCACGTGAAAATGGCTGAACGGATTTTAATGCAAACTTTACTAATGTGTCGAGAAGACCCCCGGGATGATTTTAGGCCATAAAAATTCAACCCCTAAAAGGAGGGGTAGTGGGCGGAGCCGCGGGCACAGCTTGTATATATATATATATATATATATACACTTCGACTTGAGAATCTCTTCTCTTCTTTGAAATCGGGTAAAAACAGGCAACGAGATAATAAAATATATGTTTTTGTATATTCTTTCTATTTATTATTTATACAAGTCCACAGCGGCGGTGGCTTCGGAATCGACCCACTCAGCATTCATTTACCACCTTCAAAACCGTTCATTTCTACGAAGATATTAATTGCGTTTTTCTTTGCAACTATGTTATTTATTTTTAATAATTAATAAATTAAAGGGCTTTAGTTCTTCTTTCTTAACCGTTCTTTCATCTTCAGTTCCAAATTGCATAGGTATAGGTACAAGTCATATTTGTAATATTGAAACAAAACGATAAAATTTAAATAAATAGGTATACATACAAAAAAAATGATAACGCCTTTTACGTCGATTTTCTCTGTTTTGCTCATTGCTTTAGCTTTAATAGAAATATTTCTTTATTATTGGTACTTAGAGAATATATCCGGTACACACACTCCAACTGGCAACATGCCAATTGCCCATCTCCCAGCAGGGGTCGTGAGTCGTGACCTTACTCATGAAAGTGGACGTCGATGCTTATGGGATCTTGTTAATGTCAAGGACTTATTTTATTGCACGTCGCTACCCATAGGGCAGAAAGTCCTATGTTGCGCATGGCATCATAATAGGTCCCATGCTTGCTAATGCTACTTCGTAATCTTTTTATATAATTTTTTACGTAATGGAACATGTGGGGATAGCCGTCCGTAAACAATTCCTCATTTTCATTTTCTTTCAAGTCAAAAATCCTACCCGCATCTGATTGTTTATTTTGATGTAGTAAGTATTGCTTAGTTACGTCGCTTACAAAAATTAGTTGCAATTAATTTCGACCTTTTACGGTAATCGATTGAGATGGAGTTTGAATTTGTTCTCAATACATACTTTGCGGAAAGTGTCTATTGGAAACTAGAGCATAGCGTTTTGCATTATATTTTGGAAACCGTAGTAGATTAATAACAGCAACAACAACAAAAAACAGGTATTGCTTTAATTTCTAGTGTCATAATGAAATGAAAAAAAATATTATGTTAAATTACAAATCAGTAAACGATTTGAGACTTTAGCGGAATTATAATAATATTATTTGATGCGGTGTGTGGAAAAATATTTAACCAATCTAACATTACCACCGCTTTGCGAGGTTTTATTTTTATGGAGAAGAAGCGGCGCAAGAAACATAAATTTATTATTATCGGTAGGCTGTGTAACTTTTACACATATTTTCATTCCATAATTTGTTTCATTACACCTATTGGTGTAATCCTAATAAATGCGGCTTTGTTTATTTGTTATGCTTTTACATCTCAACTACCGATAATCACGAATTTGTTTATTAAGGAGTAAGTACGTGCATAACGTTGCCAAATGATTCAAAATTCGTAATAGATGACAAAATTATGTTACCCCTTAGGATAACAAGGCTACCTGATACTTGAAGTGAGGCAACTTTCAGGCTGTCTGAAACTTTACATGATACTTAATAATTATTAAGTCCATTATTCTTTACACATCGTTGCTCTATTAGCTGGCAATGTGACAAGTACCTTAGTAACAACTAAACTGTATCAGAACAATATCTACAGTCATATCTCATTGTTACCTACAGCTCGTTCTTTTTAATGCGCAATGGTACTAAAGTAACGGCAAGTAATTTTTCTTTTAATTTCAGTCATTCACGCAATACTGACCTCGGTATTATAACCAGTCCTAAATGCTTAAATGACACTAATGGCATGGGACATAAAATAAGGCTTTATACCTTTTGTAGGCGTAAAAATTTCGTAGGTTGTTTTGAACTATTTGGAATATTATTAGATTCGAGTAGTTATACCCTTTATCTGTAATTAGGAAGTTAAAAAATCCTATGAGCTTGAATGATTTGAATGATGATATGAATTAAAAACGAAAAACATTTTTTTGGCATTTTTTTGTGTAAGTTTATGACTTAAAGTTACCATAGAAATCGTATTACAGCAATAGTCAAATAGATTTAAAAACATAAAGTTAAGAAACATTTGGGGCAGATTTTCGATAAAACGTTGTAACAGTAAAAATATATTTAATTAACAAAAAAAAACAGTTGAGTACCTCCTTCATCTTGAACTAGTTTAAAAGTAGTAACTAAACAGTTTTCATATCCCTCAAAGATAGGTATACTAATGTATCATCGAGCAGTTATTTTCTTGCATTCATCTATTATCGAAGTGAAACATAGGTAGTGGTGAGTCACAGATAAGGCTATCTTGCTGAGATCACCCTGTTATTGAGATCAGTACCTACCAGTAATAAAGTTATTGATCAGATAACTTTTCTATTACAAAAAATGTTCGATATACAGCATCAATGTAACATTATTTAATTTAATTAGATATACCTATAAATAAATTTCATACAAAAACTACTTGGGCCAGTATCGAACCTATTCATCATCGACAAGCTTTAATTCCCAAACAAATTTACAGTATCACTGAAACGGTGTTCTTAGGTCATTAATTTAATATATTAAAATTGGTTGAAATTACAAGAAAACACAACAAATGCGAACCAACCATGCGAATGCGACCAAATGCGAGGTCTCAAACCATTGAGATTTTTATATCCTTAAGACGCTATTTTTCTTCACGTCAAACAAGTAATATTTTTTTATCAACATATACCCAGTGCGAAAAGCCACCAATTGAAAATTAGACTATCATGGCTACTTTGCATGTAACGCATATGTTTAATTAATTATACCTACCTTTCCACAACTCTTGAAATCAAGAAAGAAAAAAATGAAGAAAACTGAGATGCACTTTTTGTTAGAGCTATTGTAAGGGGACATCTGTATTAATAAAAATGAATCACCTAAATGTAAGTACGCGCATCACTTCCAAACGACTGCACCAAATTCAATAAATCTGTCTTTTATATGTTCCTTATTGTCAGGAGAAGGTTTGTATGTAAAAAAATAGTAAGTATTAAAAAAAGAATCGGTTTTGTTCGCGGGACGAAGTCCGTCCGGACAGCTAGTTTCAATATAAAAATATGAAATTAAAAACGCTTATGAATAGTAAATTTCCATCATTATTAAATCGGTCAAATGCGGGTAGGACTCGCACACGAAGGACATCGTACTGCCAACAGATGGCGTTGTAAATTGTTCATTTAGCAGTAACTAATAGTTACACTTCAATTATATTACTTATACTGACAACAATATAATACATTTCTGTACAACATTACTCTACCTATTCCAGATTTAAAGATATAGCCTTATGACAGACGAACGGACGGATGGACAGTGGAGCCTTAATAATAGGGTTCCGTTGGATCCCTTTGTATACGGACCCATACTAATATAAATGATTTCACAGTTTTCAGTTCTCTCTAAAAACAAAAGGACTAAATACATGACTAAGTCACAATGCCAACATTTGATAATGAACCTGCGTGTATAATACACCACTTTTAATGATGTCAGTAACGAAGTGTACATTAAATTAAATAAGACAAAACACTTCTCTCCACACTCCCTTTGGGTTATGTAATTGAAAGGCCCCGCTGAAGCCCCGTATGGCCGACCTCATTTCCTTGACTCGCCTTTAATTATAGCTCGCCTTCGCCCACATTCCAGCCCGGAAAGTTGGTTCAGCCTAATAGTTGTCTTGCGTCTTAATTAATGTCAAGACGTCGTTGATGCACAGAAAAAGGGTAGAAAACCCGAATAATTTAAACTTAAGTTAAAACTAAAACACAATCTTAAAAAGATTCTAGATCTATTATTTGGATATACTCGTATTTAGTGCAAATGTAATATTGTTTTTAACTGAAATGTTGATATGAATATTCAAATAAATTAAAAAATATATTTATAATACTTCTCTTTTTAGAAGTCTGTCATAATATCTCCTGATCTTTATATTTACTTAATTGCTTTTTATCTAGCAAAGGTAGCAAATAAGCATATCCTAATTAGTGGTCACTGTCGCCCATGAACATTAGTACTCATCCCCAAGTACAATAGAATCCTACCTAAAACGGCCTACTCACGGCCCTAAAATCAGTGGCGATATCGGGGAAGTGGTGGGGAGGACCCTAGATCGTACCATAAATCGCCTCGTGTATAGGTAAATCGTAATCCGAATTTTATTGTTAACCCGGATTCCTAAATCGCTTTCGGCAAGCTCACGATTTAGGGACGATTATCCCCACCACCACAGTTCCGACATCGCCACTGATTTTAGGGCCGTGAGTAGGCCGTATAAAGTTAACCACAGATGCGTTGCCACTCCTGAATATCACTACTGATGTTTGTCTCGTTCGTAAGTGTAGCTGGCAACCACACCACTCCAAACCGAAGTACAAGAATTGTTTTACGGAGTATTATAAGCGTGGCGATGTTACCTCCCCGGTTCACGAGTTCTACAAAATCAAATCATCAATCAAATAACTACTATAAACTAATTTTATTTTGACATTATTAAAAACTCTTGAAAAAGTTTATGATCTGAGATTTATTGCTTTCTTGCCATTTCTCATATTTTACACTCTGTTGATTGAAGTAAACCAGTAGCAAACAAGTGCCTATTGAGTATTGAAACTCAATCTTAATTGTGCCGGAAAACAATTTCCCAGCGTAACATATATGGCTTGTTTTATCGAAGGTGTTTTATCTCGGCATTAGCGGAAGCTTGCTGAATATAAACATCTGCCAATCGGGGGCTTTAGCTGCAACGGGGCTCGTAACAAAAGGAAAGTGGAATTTTCAGTAAAGGTAAGCACGGCCCGTAATTTCTGCGCGATGCATAAAATAAAGCTGAAAAGAACATGGTTCGAGACGACGTTTCTTAATTTACGAGGGCGTCGTGCGGTGAGCGGGCTTCTCATATCCGAGCGCCATCTGCAGGTAAGTTACGACGGCCGGGCAAGCACGCACCGCGCACACATGCGCGCACGCACGCACACGACGCCTCGCTGACTGTCCACCGGCCGAACAATCGATCGTAAATCAGCTTCGATAAAATTATAGGAGGGAACACAATGGATGTCGCCGTGCGACATCTGCGCTGCATAGTCTGCTCTCGTCCCTCCGCAAAGAGTCCGCTTTCACGCGCCACCTGCCCGATCCTGGCAGCTAACTCTCCGACTTCGAGATAAAGTCCACATTCGCACGTGTACAGACAAGAAGTGTTTATTTTGAGAGACTCCTAGTACGCGACAGTGGCCTTTAAGCGCGGAGCCTTTGAGATGACATTTCCGTGCGGCTATGGCAGCTCTCGTAATTGCGAAATTCACGCTTCGCGGTGCGGTACAAAAATAAGATTATGGATTCCGCTGAGTTCCAGCGTTATTGTGATTCGAGGATCCGTCCTTATGTATGTCTGCGAACTTTACGACTACTATTCCTGGAGGAATAAACCTCGGGCTTATTGAATATTGTGCAGGTTATTTATGGAGGACAGCGCCACGGTCCGGTGGATGGCGACTGTTAATGTCACCGGAACCCTGAACAAATATTGGTTTTAAGTTCTATAGTTATACTTCCCTACGTGCTTGTAGAGAAAGTGACTGAAACGGTCAGCAAATTGATTTAATTTTACGTACGATCGTTACTTTTATATTCTCAAGAAAGGGAATAGGGTCATTTGAGTCGATCAGTTGGACGGCACAAAGGGCATCGAGTTTCGCGACACTCGGATGAGATCGTTCCCGGGAACTTTTATGAGGCCATAAAACGTGGCTAGTGTCGAACGAAGGCGAGACGTTTTTCGGGCTTTAGACTAATGCACAAATATATATAGTATCCACACGAAATCTCTTATATATGAGATACACGCAGTAGGTACTTATTTGCACACAATCTCTTAAATGTAGTTATACATATAATAGTTCCACACAATCTGTTATTAAATTGTATACTTATTGTAGCTCTGATTTTACACCCTATTAATTAATTAAAGAGTTATTTTAAAAAAAACAGTGGTTCAGTAGTTTCAGAGTTTATTAAAATAATTACAAAATACTATTACTTATATACAAACTAATAGGTATAGAGTACCTGAAAAATAATGACGCCACGCTGCTTACCAGTTGTTTATACACAATTTGTATTTCGGTCAGATATAATCAACCCCAGATATTTAAGTTTGGAACTTGAGTTTGAACAAATGTGTCGTTTACCTGAGGATTAAGGTATTTGCAGTGAGTTTTGAGATTTCACTTGTGAAAGCATATTTAAAAAATCGTTCAAGTATCTACCGATAGGACTCCACACAAAAGGTTCCGTTCTTAATTGTAACAAACGACGTTGTAAGTTGAAATTTAGATTTAAAACTAGATGAAATTGACTACAATTTCTTTTATTTTTAGTATTCCATATTAGGTATAGTGGCTTAAGACAAGTAGATACACATCTCTATACCTATATAAAAATCTCGTGTTACGATGTATGTTCGAGATAAACTCCGAAACTACTCAGCCAAATTTAATTAATTTTTGTACGTGACTTGTTCCAACGTAAGAGATAGGATGGTTTATATCTCGATTCCAACCGAACTTTTAAGTCTTAATTAATAATTTAAAGCTGAAGAGTTTGTTTATTTGTTTGAATGCGCAAATCTCACGAATTTGAGTTTTTTTTCGTGTTGTATAGCCAATTTATTAGCGAAAGTTATAGGCCATATAACATCGCGCTACGACCGGAATATCAACGAAAAATGTTGCAAAAACGGGGAAAATTTGACACTCTCTCTTATATGACGTATTTATAATTTTTCACATTTTTATTTCATCTTGAAGCCGGTTCTACTTTTGGTCAAATAATTTTTATTATTTATTTTTAGTAGTTGATCTGTTTTTATTATATGTATACAGTACTGCATACAGTAAGAGATATTTTTTGTGACTGGAAAACATTATCAATAAAGAAGTGTTTCCCGGCTACGCTGCAACCTTTTATACCCGCGGTGTTGGTACTGCCTTCACCAGCAGAAATTTAGGACTGATGAGTTGTGACTTGAATACCACAGAGTTACAGTTTTGACT
>DWNR01001650.1:0-14576 GCA_018250455.1 Polygonus leo | reverse complement strand
CTATATATATAAAAGGCAAAACTGATTAACTGACTGACATATCAACGCACAGCCGAAACTACTGCACCTAGAAACTTTAAATTTGGTACAGGGATTCCTTTCATGATCTAAGTGAGCACTAAGAAAGGATTTTTCGAAATTCTACCCCCAAAGGGGTTTTCGACTTTTATGCGGACGAAGTCGCTGGCAAAATCTGGTCTTTTATATTCTTAGGCCTATGGGCTTTATAAATTATACTAAATTATAACTTTAAGTTCTTTCTTAAGTTTCACTCCCACATTGTAATTAAATGGTCGATGTCTTGGCAGTCATAAAGTACTTTATGTAACTACCTACGTATCGTAAACTTGGTTACCTATTGGAACTTAAATTAATTTCTACCAGGTCTTAACATTCATCTTTATTAACATTGTATGTATTCAGTATAATCTAAATATATTACTTTGTTGATTGATAATAATTAAAAAATATTGACTACCGCGGAACCTCAGATATCAACGATAAAGGAATCCAAACAGTCTATCTGAACTCAAAACTCGCCACATCTTTCACGTCCGCGCTCTAATCCTTAATATATCTCCGACATTAAAAACAATACAATTTGATAAATAATATCGCCATAATACATCATGTGGGCGCATCCCTAAGGGCGAGACTAGGTTGGCGCCGCGCTTTTTACCCTGCAACTCGTGCGACGAGCCAACATTCTGCCAGCCAGCCGTGCAGCGTTTTGAATTGGTCAGTCAAGTGAGAGACGCCGTAAGAGGAGGTTGTGTCGCGCGCTGTCGTGAAAACACGTGAACTTACGAAACGATACGATGACTATTAAGTGCTTCAGTTTTTAAGTTATAACAAAAACTGTGTCTTAAATCGTGCCAAAATTTGTTGTTAGTGCGCTAAGGATTGAAGAGTTTTTCGTCGAGTTTATTAATTTCTGGATTTGAATGCGCTCAGTGCAAGAAAATGTCAGGAACGCATATATCCAATACCGGAGATTCCACGCCAGCTGAAGTTAAAGGTGAGAGCTGACTTTTAATTAAATGTTTCGGTTACTCTTCGGTCGCTGGTCATACGTTTTGTATCTGTCTTCAGGGATGCTAGGGTCCTCAGCAACACTACGACTTCTAAGTATTATAAATCCTGCTTGGTACAGAAGCCTATACCTAGACGGCAGTGAGCACTTATCATCAGTTGGACTGCCCTATCCTATTAAATTGATACCTACTAAAAACATAATGACTCATTTTATGACATACATATATGTGAAGATTCACAGTGGTTCCCAGTGAATATGGCATGCAGTGACCACTGTACTCGACTTACACAATATAGTTTTACTTTCTTCAAAATTGAATCGAATTCTAAAATCATACCTAAATAATAATAGGTACGCAACTTCATGATTTAAATAAGACACGTAGGTATCAAAAATAAATACATAATGAACGTGAAAGAATGTCAAATATCTAATTGAACTTTCTTTTTGTACAATTTATTCATGTTTATCAATTTACAAATTTTAAATCATGAAGCAATCTTAAGTATTAAAGTAATTAGTGCCTAAATAATTGGTAATAAACCGAATATTTTCAGTAAAAATGGCAAAAATAGAAAAATAATGCATCAAGATATTACATAACTATGCTCTAAGTCTAAACAGTATGAGATACAAGTAGGTTAACACATAATTTAAAAGTAAAATAAAAAAATACTTCAAGTTTCATTAAAATTAAAAAAAAAACGAGCATTTTTAGATTTTTAGTCACATCTGTAGCCTGGGAGAAAAATTGTTCGTTTTTTTCAGAAAAAAAAATTATTCCCGTGGAAAATGTCCTCATTAAAACATGATAATGTAAAGATTAAAATAACTTCAAGATTTTTTTTAGAAAAGCAATCAACTTAACAATAAGTTTCATAAGGTATAGGTAAGGCCTATATACCTACTAAACATAATTATATTAAATAAAAATCTACAAAGTACAAAGATTAAGTAAAATTAAGTAAAAATCTGTACCTGTAATTTAGACCTATTTATACTTGAACGCTACGTTATGAACAAAAATATCGGATTTTGAAGCCCTTATTAGCCTTTCCGTAATATATATTTGATTAGATCATAAACATGAGAAAGGCCACAGCTAACACAATTGGAACATACGTGGGTTATAAAGAACTTAGTAATAAATATCCTTTCGATTCTCCCTAACACCCACGATCATGCGAGTCACCAGTCACCAATATACCTACGTAATGTTTATAATAAAGTAATTATTCCTATGAAACGTTTGATTGTTTTGCAGTTTTGTAATCATAGGTTTACGGTATAAGACTGGGTTTAAGATACTTCACGTGGCCCAAACAGCGTTTTTTAAGCCATTTAAAGTTTTCTTTGGATTCTTATGTATTAAGCCATTGTACTTGTTTAACATATTAGTATAATTATCAGAAATATATGTTAATGATAAGTTATTTCGTCCATTTTCTTTTAAACTTGTTACGGTCAGGGGTTGTGCAGTACAATAGATAAATGCTTAATAATGGCGAGAATAAACAATAAAGTATTTATATCCTACCATCTCACGCGTAACTAGACATATGGATGATCTATTTATAATATCAACTAAACACATCTGCGGTGGCTAATTCAAAGATTCAAATTAAGAGGCAAATGAGTATCGACATTTTGTTATTTACTATGGATTAAAATTCCTATAAAACACCAAAAGAATGCGTTCAATATTAAAGAATTTTAAAAGAAATCACAATTTAATTGAGGACTTTCTAGTTTAGTTTTATAAAGCAAAAACAGTAAGTAATTACGAAATCCCTCAATACTATTCACTAATCACTACTCAAAATAAAAGGGGTCGTACAAAAAACGCCTAACTGCACATGTTTCCAGCCGAGGGTGTAAACCCTGCTGAGAGACAAGTGTATCCAGGACCAACTTAAATTTACCGTCTGTTAAAGAAACATAGACTTTATTCCCTTAAGATAAAGCTCATGTGACCAAAATGGTTTTGTTAACCTTGTTTGTTTGTTCACATGTCACATGGCGGGGGTCGCGTGAGATTCAAAGACAGTTTTGTTTATTTTTTTGCCAGAAATGGGTCGTCAGGGCTACCAACTGTTACTAGTTTGTACAAGTGTGGAATGAATTCGTTAATCTGTTAAGGTTATGTTAGGGAAATATAACTTCTCTCAAGTGAAAAGATTTTGTAATTTATGCAATAGGTGACCATTCCAGTACTTTATGATAGCCAGGTATTTTTAAACTAAAATAGGTCTTCAGTTCTTTCTGATATTGATTAAAGATACCCATGGACGGCAGCAGACAATCATCTGAAAGATACTAAATTCGTTAGCATGTATTGGAACCTTTGGAACAAACCATTAGAGTTCGTTCTTATAATTCCAATTTCCAATTTAAATATAATTAGCTGTAAAAGACGACGACGATAGAGTTACTTCTTTAATGTTCCTCACACCAGCGGCATGTTTTTTTTATGACAAACTGCTCAATCAAGAAGTACTATTTAACGTTTTTCATATATGTTCTATGTGTCATTTATCTCTTTGTTTGCGATTGCAAAGACACCTGTAAAATATTTATAGTCACCATGAGTACGTTAGATTTTATCACATTTGATTATGGTTATCAAGACGTAAGTAGGTAAGCATATATCATAAACTTCCTAAAAAAGAAATTACATCACTTTGCAACAATTGTGTCTTTTTGCGCATCTTTTTTAGTTTACGTAGCTGTGAACTCCTTCTAATTGGCTGGACCAATTTCGATGGTCTTTTGCGTGTTTGAGTAGGCCCTTGAAAGTTTTATATAGAACATAGTATATTGCGCTTCGCTCGCGTTCCAGTAAGTTTCCTGGTCTCCTGGAAACCGCTAAAATAACGTACAGCTAAAATAACGTAAAAAAATACAGAATTTCATTGTGAACAATATTTTCTTTATTTCTGAGAGACATAACACTCGCTTTAGCATGCAATGGGAAGTTGTCACATCGGTTGTTGGGACATCCTTACGTCTTCATCTTTCAAACTCTTTACATCCCTTATCTATCTTTTTTGTATGTAACAAGAATCTCCCTATCGAAATCGTGCACACCCAATTGAGTCGAAAGCCGTCCTAATCGCGCTATTAAGCTGGTCACCCTCATACAGATGTCAATGCACATTATTACATTATTACGGCTATTGTACCATTTGTACCACATCTGGCCGTACATCTGGGGGCCAGGCGTTGACGTCACGGTTTGACATGTGGCGACAACCGAGTCGGTGTCAGTTATTGTTCGCGCCATTTCTTTAGCTTTTTAAACTCGGGTGCCGGTTCTGTTAATGTATTGATATGGGTACTTATGTTGGAGAAGCAAAGTAAATGTAAGAAATTAATTAAAACAGAAAAAATACAGTCAATAATTTGGGAAACGAAGGATCCTTGATTGACATTAGTGATCATTGAGGCCCCTCCTTAATCTCTTCTGGAAATTCCTCCACTAAGGGGGGAGACTAAAGGATGAAAATTGATAAATAAATTCTTGATACGCAGGCTTATATTTGAAATGAAAAATATCACTTTTTTAAATACACAAACAAGAGGGGATGAAAAATTTTACGCAGAAGTCGTGGGGAATTGCTCGTTGTGCATAAAAATCCTAACGGTGCTACATAAGGCGTCATGTATTAAACTTGTTATAAGGCGTTAAGTATAAAATGTGTAGGAAGTCTACAGTAAGGTAGGAGTCTTGTAAACTTCATATCATTTATTTTAGATACTTCTAGTTCCATCTTCTATTTGTATATGAAATACCTATATTATTGATCTTAGATTTACAATGAACCCCAAACAATATTACAGAGTATAAATCTGTTATTGTAGCGATGGTGCCGCTCTACATTTATCAAAATTACTATAGACAAATCTAAAACTACTTAAAGGAATTAACAAATATGTGAGACAATTAATATGCATAGTTTTATTCAACGGTCTTACACACGAATAAAAAATATCAGGATGTTGTGTATGATAATTTGCAAAATGCCGGGTATTTCCAATGCCGTAACGAGTTGCTCGCGAAAAAATGTGGCCGAAGTTCTTACATTACGTATAGTGTTACTCCGCTATGCTGATAAGGTTTCTAAGTTCAAATTTCTTTTCGTTTAAATTCTATGCGTTGAGAATTTTAAATACGCAGAATACGCAGAAACCTTTGATAGGGATTTCAACTCATTAAAAAAACAACTTGTCAATTTGACAGATACTTACTCATTCGATATGGATTGCAGATAATACTAAATTATTACCTCTGTCTCAATGAATTTAAATGTTATAGTTTAATTTTCATAGTTTTTGTTTGGCTTTTCATTCGTGCATTTTCTTTCTCCACTTTGAAAGGTGTAGATAAATTTTAGTTACAGTTCTGAATATTTTACAGTATGTCAGTATAATTATTATATGCGTAGGTTGGGTGATTCATCCAGTAATGATTATTGAGCATATTACCGAATTAAGATTTAGATATAGTATCATTATCAATTTGATATTTTCTTATTTATACCTACGATGTTTAAATGGTATAGATATCATTATGTTGATATGTCTTATCGGCCGTTACGTCACTTTACCATAGTGTATTAAAAAGCTACACTGTTGCATCAGAAAACAAAAGATAACGATAAGTGTCAAAGCAATTTATAGATAGATACATTTTGTGCTTCATGGTATCAGATTGTATCAGTCATTTTGGCGGGAGCATTTTTTATCTGTATCGCACGTAACATTCTATTTTCAATAATAATGACTCCAAGCTTATAATGAAATCAGTAATACAGCACATTCTTTTAATTATCCAAATATGCTAATTAATGCAGAATTGTAACGATATATTTTGTTTACCTTAACAATTAAACAAGTCTACCCCTGATTAACGTCATTACAAATAACAAGAAAAACAAGACTTGACAGTTAATATTGTATTATCTGTATTTGTCTTCTGGAATATATATTTTTTTATTATTTTTTAATTTAATAGACAATGACATTGAAAGCGAATACTTAGACATTGAGCTTTGACTTAGCACTAAAAAGTGAACATTTTCGAATTATTTTCGACATTATCGTTGCTTTATACCTTAAAAGAGTAGCAGAATGTTATCTAAAAGGAACCTGTTGCACAAACAAGCCATAAAGCCGATGCACACGTGTACACGTGAGACTGTTTCAAAATATCGCCACTCGTAAAAATTCTGCTCGCAATTCTATTCGGAAAATGTCACGTTGCTTTTCGTTTTATGCTTGAAAAGTATGTAGGTAAAAAGCAAACGTTTTTCTTCTACAATAATTTTAAAAAGCATATGCTAGGTCGCATTACGCATATCATACTTAATTCATGAAATAATTTGAAATATGCAAAAATAAATTCAGAACAATATTAGGTCCCGTACTCACAGGTGCCAATGAAACTTATACTGCGACTCCGCTGTCCGTCAGTCCATCCGTCTGTCATAAAGGTGTACTAATAACCTAACCTAACCTAACCTAACTTTCTTATACGAGCTCAATTCGCACTTGGCTGATTCATTGTGCTATCTGCCGAAATGCTAACGCCCCTTTCATAGATTATTCTTAGATAAAATCGCTTTAATTTTATAAATTAATAAAATGTAGATAAAACTGACTCATACTCGATCACTTGTGTTATCTTGTATTCATAAATTCCAATTAGTATGTAATCTTAACTTTTTTTATTTACGCTGTATACTTATTGCGATAAATCTTTATCCAAGCAACGCCTACAAATGTATAGTTAATCTGCAATTGACATCCTGTCAATTCAAAATGTTTAGTGTCGTTAGCGGTCGAACTTCGACCAAAAAAATAGAAAAATATCTTAACAATCAAATATTTTTTTCTGTTCTGTTCTGTTCTGACATACCTTGCCTTGTCTTGCATAAAACATGTAAAAAGCGTACAAATCAATTATATAGTTCTTTCAAAAATATCCAACAAATATTTTTATAACTTCATTTAGGCCTAAAATATTTCGCCCTAGTGTTTATTTTTACCGCCAAAAATTATAGGCGTACTGCGCGGTCGACTGCGTTCGGCCTCACAAACAGTTTTAAACCGTAACAGATGTCAAAATCGATTGTAATACAAGCCTATAAAACAATCGGTATGACATGAGGTTGACAGATGGAATGAGGCGAACAATCGCCTGAACACAATATGAAGGTCACAGACTCACAGTTTTACGCCAGATGTAGCCAGAAAGGCGTAACAGTGACTGACGTTTCATAGATTTAATTTCGTGAAATGACAATAATACTTTCTTATTTAATTAGGATTCCCTATCTCGTGAGATTCCATGGACCAGATCCAGAGTTAAAACAGAGATTTAAAATCACTAAGCAGATATCTGTCTAGCTGGAATTCAAACTCGCGAAATCACTGAATTTGTAAAAAATTAACGATTGAATAGTTTTTTTTTTTACATTTTTGCACTTTTATTAACTAAATATATCTCTGATATGTTAATGAAGTCACTTAAGCAACTAAGAAATTTCGAACACATTGATATTGAAAAATTCAGTAGACTCAGAACTCGTTTAAACATAAATGTAGGGTGTAATCCTTTTGACTTTTGCATATTCATTAATATTAAAGGGGTGACGCGGAGAAGCCTAAAATTCGTTGAAAAAGACAAAGGGAGGAAGCTATCGGGTGGCCCCAGACAAAAACGTAAGATTGCCATACTTCCCTTGCAATACGGATATAGAAAAAGTTAACAGATAAAAAATACTTCATTTGAAGCTATACAAGTGCGTGAAATAGTAAGCAAAGGATATTCCACGATGTCTTGCGAATTATGCTAATTAAATGAAAGTAAAATGTGGTAATAATAATAATGGTTTATGACTTGATACTTATTTTGTGATGTTACTTTAGGCGCCAAAGCCACTATTAAAGTTGAGCTCTTTGTACAAATTATGCTCGTAAAATGCGTCAACATGCGTAGGCGCAACCAAGGCGCAAAATGTAGTTGTAAATAGTATACAGTTTCACACTTTGATTTAGCAATATCCGCAGGAAATTACATTTTTACTATCTGAAGCTGACACTAGAAAACGAAATTCGCAAATGTTAAAGTTAAATTTAATTGAAAAATATATATAATTTGTTACACATTTGTTTATTCTCATAGCGAATGGTATTTCTATATCGGATCTGTAATAATATGCTATGAGGCAGTGCATTTAGAAAAGAAAAAAATCATAGTAATTATGATTACAAAACTGATCATATTTTTGATATTTTTCTTTTATTAAGTAAATTTAATTTTTGTACATGGCCTCTTGAAACAGTATTCTTCTTAATCGATGGCAAATATCTAGTTAATTCCTGTTGTTGTGTCACTTATTACTTACTTACTAACATCTTGCTTACTTATCTTTACTTAATCTTACACTCTTCATCCTTGCCGTGCAATAATAAAATTGATTTTTTTAAAAAATCGGTCATATTAGTATGTTATATCATTTTGTCAGTCTGTGGTTTTAAGAGCATAATGTTTTTTTTATAAGTTAACTGGAAATCGAATATGTTAAATTAGATTTGGCATCATTACATAAGGTGAAAGTTTAAAAATACGTTTTAAAAATATACCACCGATTCGTATGTAAAGAGATAATTTACGTACAATAAATTATCACACACGTAGTATCGTCGATAAATCAATCTAAATTGATTATGTTCATTAGTTTTATCACAACAGAATTATTGTGTGGCGTATGCTTAGCAAAAAATATCGTTGTTTTTTTAAAAACCCAACGTAATTACATACAGACAATGACCGTGATGATTTTTTTACTTGGACAGACAGAGTTTTGCTAAAATATTCTTTGTTAAATACAAAGAATATTCTAGCAAAACTCTGCTTTCCGTTCAGGGTGTCATAATATTATGGTCGAAAATAGTTTTATAACTAGCTATTGCAAAAAACTTGTTTGTTAGATAGAGGTTTTATATTCCGCAAATTTCATTGGTCCACATCGAAAGCCTGTGATGAAGCTTATTGGCTGGCTTTCATTCAAGTATCACAAGCCACACACTCAATCATAAAAGCTTTCAAATTTCATAGATATGAAATAAATATTTTATAGTCTAGAGCTAATTAAAAACTCCGATTTAATGTTTTTGTTAATGGTTAAGAAAAAGGTTACAAATTATTAATTTGCAAAACCGCTTTTTAATTTTATGTGTTATTTGATTTACCAGACCAGTGGTATATTTGATATACCAGATCAAAAGAACTTAAAGAGACATCGTCATTATTTCTTTATGAAGAAAGCATGATGTTTTGGTTTACGTGGTGGAAAGTGGACTTTTGGAAGAGTCGTTAGTTATATACGGTTTTAAAAAGATTTATATTTTAGCCCCCTTTTTAAAGTCTCATATCATACAGCTCTGAGATTTCTTAAAACGAAGTGCTAAATCTTGCGCGTACGCAAAATAAATTATTTGGTACACTGGACCCCCAGGAGTTCTTTTGTGGAAGGAACATATAATTCATTCTGGATTTATCAAATTTATTCTATGAAAACAAGTAGGCACTGTTTTTCTAACATGGTTCTGTAAGAAAGCTTACTATTATTGATGCATGAACACGCTATAACCTTGTTAGGTTGTCATCGTCCGATCTTGTTATATTTTTCATACAAGACTTATGACTACAAAAAATGAAGCTTATGTTATGACATTTAGAGCATAATAACAAATCAATTAAAACCTCAATCACGCAAAACTTATGAGTTAGTAGTTCAAACACTACGGTTGACAATACATAGTAGGTATGTTAAGTCATAATCAAAACGGCGAAGTCTAAGATTGGGCTTCGTCGCAGTCAAGTAAAAAAAATCTGAACAAATAAACGTAAAACTCAAATTGCTTTTTTCCGCGTCACTTGTTCCGCCACGTGGAATGAATACAATATAAAAATATAGTATGTCTTCGATGTAACACCATATACATTACCGATGCATGAATGACAAGCCATGGCCGTGGCTCGTCTGATCTCGTTTATTTATTTTTCACACTAGACTGACTGCAACCCACAACATCTCGAGCGTGAAGCGCCACTGATTAATTTGCTTGTCCTACAATTATTGGCCAAGTGTGAGTCGGACAAGTGCCGATACTGAGAGCGTTGTTTCAAAATATATTTTTAGATTTTTTTCAGCTTATGTACTGAAACATAAGCTGAAAACACGGCAAACAAACCGGTGTCATTTACGGGGACATCCTACACCTGCAAATAATTTTTTTTTTCATATTTTCTGTTGCATTGACATTATTTTATTATTATGTAATAGCAATATTTTAATTTCAGTTTCTTTGAATAATTTATTACCTATGTGTATAATTATTACATTAAATAAATTAGTTTTTATGTTGTGTAACTAAAATATTACACAGAATATGTATATTGCCTTCATCCATCATTGTATCTTATTTAGGACAAAAACTGGAATTCTATTGTTCTAAAATAGTAGATATGTACAGATGTAGAAAAATTTAAATTATTTTTATTTGAAAGTTACTTGAGTACCTACTATGCACATTTCTGTTATAATTATAATTTTTCAGTGATCTTAAAGTAGGTTAATCATCTTAAGCACGTACGATATACAAATGCAACTATTAAACCAAAGACCGACTAAGTTTCTTTGTGCTATGCAAAACGTATTTCACTATTATCAGTTGTTTTTAAAAATCTTTATAATCATTATAATCAATGCATGTCATAATATATTGTGCATTTTATTAAGGCACATTCCGGATATTGAATGAAGAATAGTTAATTCTGAATACTAAAATGGAATCCTTTGAATTTTAATGCGGTTTCGTAAAGGATTATGCAACTTAGTTTAGTAGATAACAACTTGAGTCATCGAGTCATGGGAAAAATAGTTGAATAGTGAATGCATATTTGCGTGCATTGATTGCATTGATTTGGTTTCGATTAGATTTACGAGGAAAAAGTTCGTAAAATAACCCAAAACATATAATAGTACACTTAGGAATGACACATATTTTAGTCCGTATAGTTTAAAACCAATATTTTTTTTTGTTTCCATTTAAAAAATTGTTTACATTTATCACGCAATAAATTTGTTTACAAAACACGTTGGCTTATTGTCCATGACAAGTAAAACATTAATTGCTTTAGAATTTAGTGTTTGTTGAAATTGAAATATCTTATTGTTTATACACGATGTTTACTCTGTGCTCACGTGTCATCGCATTCTTTGCGCGCCAAACGCGGCCATTTGCATTAATTTGTAATCTGTATCTTACAAGACTTCTAAATAAAATTCCATTCCGTATGATAAATTGCCGCCTAATTTAAATGGCGCCCGAACAGGCGCTAACTGGTCATTTTTCGACAACATCCGGGAAACTACAAAGAATAACAATTCGATAATGAATTACTTTTTGATTGTCTTATCTCAGGTAAATGTGGGAGCTTCATAATTAGCATTATCTTGGTTTTTTTATTTCATTGGTTCATTATACATCCTTGAACCTACATTGTTTTTCCCAGATTTAAAAATGACATTTTTATTTAGTGCCCTGCCTCATTGTGTTTTTTTGTAGTTGTTGATAGAGATAGATATACTATCGATTTTGGAGCATTTTTTTAAATAGGTCGTCGCAAAAACGCGGCAAGATAGGCGCGTTCACGCAACGTTGCCTGCGCGAATGTCTGAAAACGGTAGGAAATCGCTGCAAAATCGCGAAACAGATATTTACATCAAGCATCGCACACTATTTAATTACACCGATAACATCCAATATGAAAACGATTATGCTATAAATATACGCTACAAATTCTGTACATACCATCTGCATCAGTTCATGCGCAAGACATGTGTATGTATCTAACCCCTTATTAGATACATAAAGATCTATAAAGTGACGACATTGTTCTGTTCCAGATGTTGGTAGAACACCGGGTTCCGCCATCTGGTATCATGATTCCGAATTAGTTATCGGTTTCATATTAAACGAGTAGCGAGTCGAAGCGATATTTTACTGTCGTAAACGCAAATCATGTATCTGAACGGAATAAAATTGTCGATTCCATGTAAATAGGTTTATTAGATTGAATAGTAATACAATGGTACACAAAATGGACGGTATCTACTGTCCTATTTGCGTACCATTGTATATAGTCTATCTAGTCTGCCACACATAATCACGTATCTCTAATCCAGATAAGGCATTACTATATAAAATATTATATATATTACTATATAAAATATTATCACTAACAACGAACAAATTAATTAACAACGAATAGTTGAGTATGTGAAATAAAGGGTGTCTTTAAACGAACTCTCTTATTCGTACAGATAAGTACTATTTACTTTATAAACATTACATTACATCTTTCTGAGTTTCATAAAACTTACATAAATACGATGGTTCGTAAACGTCTCTCAAATTATAATATGTAAAAAAGAAATTGAAGTGCAAGCAGTTGACGTCACACGTTCAAGTGCTATTACTTAGTACACTTCCACGTTTATCGCTTACCCACATCCCATATGGCCCATCGGATAGTCGCATGCAAAATTAGCTTTTTATATGTGATTTATTTTATCGACACAAAGGCGCCGAGGCAAGGTCATTTCTTACGACGGTTGGCGCCCAATTGACAGTAGGATGCTGTAATTGCCATCATAAAAAATACACCAAATGGATTTGCCCAGATGTGGGCACGGAATTCCTTGAAACGATCCCAGTAAAAACTAAGCCCCATCGCACATTAAGATGATATTACGATATGACTAGCGAATTCCAATTATAACTCGAGTCAATGCTCGTTCAACACGTGTGGGTGTTATTTGCATTATTAATGTGTATTTTTAAAAACATACTTAAATAATTAGTGAGGTGACCCTAAACATGTAATAAATGTAAAAAGTGCGTAAATAAATTACTTCATAAAGAAATTTCATAAATTTAATACTGGCAAATGGGCAATAGGCCTAGACGCCATCGCGTAAAACAAAAAAAAATCATGTGAAGAATTTGAGTATAAAAATAAATCATCAGGCTTAAAATATGAAACAGAAAAAAACAGTACCTATGCTATTATTATTTATTATACTTATAGAATTAATAGAGTAACTGTCGTTGACAACAACTTGCACGAATTATTCATTCGATGTGCTTCCCGATGAAAACATTTAAGCGAGCTGTCAAAATCAAAACAAGCAGTAAATTAACGATTTATTTTCTAAATCATTACATACACGGATTATCATACGTTTGCCCCCGGGCGCATAAATAGCGAAGTACAGTCGTCTTCAAAAGCAGGTGTCGTATAAGAGGTTTGTTACGCGCTTCATTTTACAGGTGTACATTAATGCTGAGATGAGAAAATTACTGAAGCGTTTCGTTAAATACATGCGCTTTCCATATATTACTTCTAACTTAGCTGCAGCTGTCTACGAGCGTATAATCTGTGATACTTTTCGCGCCAACTGTACACAGACGCATTCGTGTGTTGTATAATGTGCGTTTATGTTTACTAAAATCTATTCCAGAGGCTAGGTTTTATTCAAAACCGGGCTAGTGGAGATCTGTAACAAATGATCGGTGACAATATGTCAGTGAAATGCAATCCATCTCGTCTAGCCAGGTGGTTCTATCCATTATACATTGATTTAGATATGAGTGCAAAAAGCTAGCGAATGTATAAATTTGTATAATGCTCTTTATTTTTTGGAACATTCGTTCCCGAGATAATGAGGTGAGGAAGTTTGTTATCTATGCATAATTGTTTATCTGTGATTTATTGCAATTGTTTTGAATGAAATAAAATGGAGTAAATTCATTTTCTACAAAATATTAAACATAGCTAAAAGTTCAATCTTAACAGGAAATATTTAATGTTTATATATTTGTATAATTTAAAAAATGTAAATTGTTCATGAACACTTCATGCTTAAGATTACTTTTTACCGCGAAAATTGTTAAAAACAGATTCTTAGTAAAACCAAAAAATGTGACTTAACGTCGAAGAAGTACCAGGGGCTCATAAGTCTAAAGTGTTATAAATGTTTAACATGCTGGCAGACACCAGATGTGCCGCAGACGGTGTTGAGACTGCGGAGAACAATGCCTATTTTGACTCCGAGAGCAGTAGCCATGTTTGAATGATTGTTCCAGCGTTTGAACAGTTGGCAACAATGCGCCACTGTCTCGCGTTACAAAATACCCTTGGATAGCTACCACTGCCTTCAGTTTAAATAATTACTCAAGTGTGAGTTGTACCACTAAGGGTTCCGTACTAACTGATGGTGATGACCAATTGGAATGTGGAGGTAATTTATACGTAGTTTTAGAAAAAAACGCCGAAAGCACCAATTTCTCGTATGAGGACCCATTTTCCCGACGGACAGTAATAGGATTTGCCAGGTGGTAGAACTCATATAGTTCAACCGGGGAGGTACCACCGCCACCCTCATAATCCTCCGTGAAGCAATTT